>CAJPEV010002186.1:0-48940 GCA_905338385.1 Darwinula stevensoni | reverse complement strand
GATAAGGCAACTGGGCTCTTTACCCCGGGAGGGTAGAGCAAGAAGGGAAAGGCATAAAATATTGGGAGGTGTTGGGCCGCAGAGAGGATAGGCCGGTCGCCCTTGCACTTCAAAGTTCTATAAAAAAGGGTCTCTGTGGTAGCTGACCGAAGAGATGTAGTTGTAGTCTAGCTGGGAGATCAAAGAGTAGAGTCTAGCTGGGAGATCGAAGAGTAGAGTCTCACACCACATGGCCGATGAGCACAAAGCCAAGTCCTCTTGCCTCCACGCAGGTCCAAAACATACTCCCTCCGGAAGAGCTCCTCCGAGGCTTCCTCGATTTTCCTTCCCGGTTGCCTGATCCATTTCTCGCTTTCACCAGCACTTATTAACTTTCAGGTCTCTCAATTTCATAACATGAGTTTAAAGGTTGCTTTAGAGTTACATAGAGTGTATTACAATATTAATCATTCAATACTTGAAGCTTAACCAATGCATTATCTCACAACCAAACAATGCCAATGATCGATATGGCGATGTCCACGGTCTTGCAGACCGGGACCGCGGGTCGGGGAAAAGAATGGCTAGATTTACACCAAACCTAAGTGGTGTATCCCCATAGTATCCACATGGATCAAATTGAGTCTCCCAAGGTCACCTATGTTAGCTGACATTACAAGAAGGAGGGTGATTTAGCTGGTATTCCAGAGTCAAGGAGCTGTTATGGGACCAGCGGCTCTTTTGCCTGGTACCTTATTGCATTGTATTGTATCTAGCTCCTCCTGAATCCTAAATGTAATTTCCAGGTTGAGTTTTTATCTTCTTCAATTTGTATGCTATTGCTTGAATATTGAATGCTCTTTGTGGAAGTCTCATCCAGATTGACAAAACCATCATAGCAACAAATATGAACATTTCAGCAAAGATTCTGCATCAGTCTTTGACAGAGGAAAAAATACAAACAATGTTCATGTTTCTGCTGGCTCTTACCAGTCATGAGAGGAGAAAATTTTTACTGCCACTAGTAATAGGTTGCAAAGTCCTTGCAGAAAACATGACTAAATTTCTCAAAATACTGGGTCATCCAAAAAAAAGTCCAAAATGTCTTGTGTCTGCAAACAGGACACCATGTTTAGCATCATTTTGTAATTTTCAGTGTGTCATACCCAATATATCTATGTGGTTTCAGGGAAATTTCAATGAAACTCCTTCCTCTGAATATGAGTAAGAGCTCTTGTTGTACAAGTCATTAAATGAGCAAGTGTGTCTGTGTGTTTGCTGGCATTCTGCCTCGGGCGATCATCAGAGGATGCATCCATGGAGGACCCATCAAACATTAATTTCATCGAGGACAGGCACTTTTCTTTGCACACTTGCTCTTTTGACAATGCATAAGAAAAATTGTTACATAATATACCACCAATTTCAATGAAATTATTGTTACATTACCTGCTAACATTGCATGTAAAAGCCTGTAAATATCCTATCAATAACTCGTATGGTACACCATCTGAAAGCATATAATGTTCTGTACTTTTTTGGACCACTTAGTATAAATTTAAGGTCCAAATATGTTCTAACAACCTAGTAACATGGGCTGATTTTACATGCACACATGCCAGGATCCAGAATTTGTGCATGTGCAACAAAGTGGAAAAACATGATCTTGCAAGTAGAGCTCACTATTTACAGTCATATCTCCTACAGACTATCATCTTGGTGGGAAAGAATATCTGGTCTGGACCATCCTTGACTGAAGCTGGAAGGAAAGTATACTTCTGTGAGTTTTGTAGTTTCACATCATCTGCCCCATCCAATGTGAAGAGGCACATCCTGATTCACTACAAGGTTGGAGCTCACGTGTGCAATGAGTGTGGGTTCGCCTGCATGCGACAGAATAATTTGATACGTCACCTCCTATCTCATGGGAAGAAGGGTCTTGAAGAATAAGCCCCTCAAAAAAATTAATGTTGGATATGAAGCATTTACCCATTTCATTTCCATATATAAAATAATTTCTTTTGCTGAAGCCTAGATGAAAACATGTTCTTATCTGGACTAGAATATGCTACTTCAGACTCATTCCATGTTTCATTGTTCCCAACTGAGTAATGTGAATCTTGGATTCTTATTTACCTTTGAATGCAGAGGTTCTTAGTGGGAGTTCCCTACATGGAATTCAGAGTAATTTACTGCTCAATGTTGGGTGCTTTTTTTTTCTTTGATCTTTCGGTTTGAGTTTTTATAACCATGAGTTTTGGTTTAAAACTACAGTGCAGTGACAAAGTTTTACATATGTTTTAATTTTGCAAGGCACAAAGAATCAAGAATTGATGCTCATGTACTAAGCTCATAAGCTCTTTGCCCAGTGATCTGCCCCTTCATTTGGATAAGAAAAGGTTCAAAAAGGCCCATGGGATACTGAGGAGGAGGATGAGGAATACTATTTTTTTCCTTTGGTGTTCATTATGCTACCCAGAATGCATAGATAGAAGAGTTTACTTTCTACCTTTCAGTACCTATAAAAATGCATTATGATCATAGATTGAAATTCAGAAAATTTTTGCAGAAAGCAGATAAGAAGAGGCCACAACATTTAAAAACTTTTAATTATTTTGAGATGTTGTCTCTGCCCTGTGCATACTGATATATTCACTATTTGATGGTATTTTGCATTTTTTATGTTTTTCTTTTTCTCTATTTCTTGTTTTCTTCTTCATTTGATGCTCAGTGGGAAGTCCTGAAGTCAGTAAATATGTTCTTTAGACTTGTTCTAAATAGCACTGTTCTTTTGCTTCCTGAAGGTGCTTCTTATTTTTTTACATGTAAGTAATGAAAGTATATAGTTTCAGTATTCTACAAGTTCCTCATATCAATATCCCTAGGATTCCATGCTTTATTTGATCTTGGTGCTTTGTAATCAAGAATAAACTTTAGTTTTGTATTCACCATTTGAGGCTGTTGGACTACTAAAAAAATTGAGTTTCATGATTTTATATTTAAAATTAGGAACATCTCCTCACAACGGGCACAAATTTAGTTGCCATCATAACACACCCTTAATTCCATGACAACCATATCTTTATTGCTTAAAACTGATGCAGTTTGAAAGGGAAAAATGTGACTGAAGTATTGTGACATACTGAAAATCACACCAGGGAATGTATATTCTGTAGATTTTCCCATATATAGGGTATGGCAAAAAAAAGAATGACTTTCAACCTAAATACTTCCCTCCCAATAGTTATTTTCACGAAACTTTCACATTGCATATATGAGTGTTTCCAACTGATACTTCAAATTTCACCCAAATTTGTTGTGCCGAAGCAATTATATCAGCAATTATTGAAAAGAAGTTAGACCAGGGGTGTCAAACTGGCAGCCCACAGGCTGAATCTGGTGTTACATTTTTTTTGTGGCCCCTAATCACCCCTGAAGGCTTCCATCCAGCCCCAGTTTAATCGAGTTAGACACCCCTGAGTTAGACATTGAGAATGGACTATAGTTCCTGCTGGTTGTGGAGTGGAGGACACACTCAAGTCCCATCCCTAGGAGGCAGCAAAGCAGGAGGGTAGGCACTACCAGCAGGAGCTCCTGTCCATTCTCAATGTCTAACTTCCTTTCAATAATTGCTGATAGAATTACTTTGGCTCAACAAATTTGAGGTTTCAATTGGAACATACTCATATGCAATGTGAAAGTTTCACAAAAATAACTATTGGGAGGGAAAATATTTAGACTGAAAGTCGTAGGTCTTTTTTTTTTGCCCCTGTATATACATGGATCTGCAGCACGCTCTACCATATCTTTGCACAATTCCAGACCCCCAAATAAAAATTCCTGTATATGAAAAGGCATGTGGGTTAAATATACCTATTTTGTGCAGGTAACGTGTATGTATGACATGTCTTGCTATTTGATGAAAAACCTGCTCATTTTCAAACTCTGTGAAAAGAAAATGAAAAAAAAAAAGAACAAGCCTGTCTTTCAACTTTTTCATGGCATTTATAAATGCATCCTGTTATATACATTTCTTTTTAGTGGTGTTTCTGATAGTCACCATTTAGCAAAGATTAAATTAATTCCACAAGAAAAGCAAAGTTTCAGATATTCTGCAGCAAAAGAGTTTAAAAGTCCTCATCCCAATTTTTTACTGTCAATTGCTCATTCTCTTTCCTATAATATATTGACGTGTTGACTGCTGTATGACACATCAGTACCTCATATGGCACCATAGAAAAGAATTAGCCAAATCACCTTGGTGGTCAACGTATTCTACCAGGTCTGGATTGTGATGATTTCTATTTACTCAACACCCTAACTGTTCAGTGTCAGCCAGGAGATGTTCTGGAGCTCTTCAGCTTGACAGTTGATAATCTCCACAACTAGTTAAATCAATGAAGTCCTGAAACATCATTTCTTAAAGAGAGGTCTGGTCTGCAGATCTCTCCCCTTGTCAGCCACATCAATGATTGAGCAGACATCCATCCATGCACTCTAAGTAAAACATTGGCATCATATGAAATCACTTTATTTTTTGAAGGAAGCAGACAGCTAGGTGAACATGAAATGACCTCTCTTTTGTCCCTCAGTTCAATTTATGGGAAGATATAAGATATAAGAAGGCTAGGACCTTCATCGAAGGTCAAGGTGTGTTTCAAGGCATTTTCTCTTTCATTCTTCCTCCCACCCTACCAAACCAAACAAAAGAATAAGTTATGTTGCATACAAAAACGAGATACTGTATATCATTCACCACAGCAGATGTCACTTGGAATGGTATTTCCAAAAGCAAAGCTCAGATTAGCATCTGTGGAGATATTTTAACAATGAAATTTGAGACATCCAAATGATTCAGCATGACTGGAGTTGGATCAATCCATCAGCATCAGGAGAAACAAAGATTTGAGTGGATTACCAAACACACAGAAAATGTAGGTGGTGGAATGCAAGGATTCTGCTTTTGTGTCACATGAGGGAAGCACTGACTAGGGAGGGATGAGCAGTGGGCCTGCTCGCTAAAAGTGACCTTGACCTTCAGTGTCCTTTGGCCGCTTCCTTGGCGGCGATTATTAGTGGCGTGAGGCTTGACAGTGGCTTTGCTTGTTTCAGGAACCGGTGCTGTTAGACATTCAAAAAGAGGGGATTCAATTTATATTCCATCACCAAATACACAATTCTTCACCTGAATCACTTCACATGATAGGAAAGGCACTCCATGCTTTTCAATGCCTTAGGTCTATGCAGATTATTCATGTCCCACAGTCTTACTTCCTTGCTTTTGGCCTTTTACTCCACAAGAATCTTGCTCCATATTGTACCATACCATTATAAACTTCAGCTTTCTTGGTTTATTTTTTATTTCAAATTTTTCTTCTGCTCAACCTCTAAAAGATACAGGTTCATATCTCCAACCTTATCTCTCCAGATAGATAAGAGCAGCTGGCACAAGATATGAAACATTTAAATCTTGAGGCAGAAAATGTGGACAGGTGGATTACAAATTTTTAAAATATGGCATGGAATTGACAAACATCAATTTCCAAAAGTGGCAGAAAGAAAAAGAAAATTGGAGGAATGTTGAGAGTTTCATACTGGCATTATTTCATAACGCCTTATTGGAAAATAGTCTTTCAGAAGCCAAAAATATTTCATCAAGATTCAATATTCAAAAAATTTCAATACAGGACTTAAGTTAAAAGATGCATTGAATGATTGGAAGGACATTACCAAAAGTACCTTGTTTCCCCTGATAATAAAACTTGTCAAATACTTTTTACTTGCATAAATAAGTATTTTCCACTAAAAAGATTTTCTGCTTTTGAGTCACCCTTAATGCTACCTTTTTGACACTAGCGGCTGTTACTCCCATCCATGAGATCCAAACTTTTTCCTTATTTTTTTTTATTGCAATATGTATGACTACTATCTTCAAGAAAAAAATGTCTACAACCCCATTGCACTTTACTTTCTGCCAGCACTATGAGCATCAAGATGCAAAAAGCAACCATAATATATAAAAACAATGCATAGACAGGAAGAGAAAATAAGTAGAATAATTTGAAGAGATGTGCTTCAAATACTAGTGGCACTTGTCAATCTGAACAGATGCAGAACATATGGAACCATTTCTTTTGCACAATATGGCCACCAGAATGCAGTGCTCCAATATAAATGACAGTGCAGAGGCTCCTCAGGAATGAAAAATAATACAAGAAACTAGAAGTCCAAGACACTTCCATGCAAAGAATCACCTGCATAGATACAAGGCTTTCCATGCCATGCCTTCATTGATATAATTCAAACTCAATCAATCACAGACATCATTGCCCAAGTCATGGTATTCAGGTTCCCTTGACACTATTAACAGATTAATGGGCAACATCTTCAGTTGGGGAAGAAATCAAAACATCAATATCCTCAGCATGCAACCAATTGATGAAAGGCCATTAGGCCAACATACATGCTTTGCAAGCAACCTGCTATTAACTTTTATCACCATACGAAACCTGCAGTTCTACCACAGTCATGGGATTTTCAGGGCATGGAATGAAAGCAAGATCAAAATGACAAAACGAGAGGTGATCAGCTTACCTGGAGGAGTTGGGATGCAGAGGCGCGTTTTTCGACCTCCACTTCCAAGCAGCGATCAAGGAAGTCCTGGAAGTCGCTTGAAAGCTTCTCCTTTTCCTTGATCTCTGGCTTACCATTTGTTGCTATCAGGTACAGGGCCTGCAATACATCAACTCACAAGATTGAGAAATAAAAAACACATGTCTGAAATACATGCTGAGGGAATGAAGCCAAAAGTGAACTCAGACAGTTCTGAGTGAAAAATGAAGGCTCCAACATACTCTAAGTGGATTCTCATTGAGATAAGGAGGCTCTCCCTCGATCATCTCAATGGCCATGACCCCCAGGGACCAGATATCCACCTTGGGTCCATATTGCTTCCTAGTGACTACCTCAGGGGCCATCCAGTACGGCGTGCCCACCATCGTAGTCCGCTTGTTCTGCTCTGGGGAAATCTGGGCGCAGAACCCAAAGTCCGCTGCAAAGGTCACACACATTGTGAGGATGAAGACAAATCTCTTTTTCCATTTCCACTCTTTTGAAATCAAATCCCTATATTGCCACAATCTCTCTCCTCCCCATTGATTCAAGGGCAAGAAAGAATGAGGGGCGAAAAGAAAAATAGGAGTATAGTTGGAACAACCTGGGCAATCTCACAAACACTTGGCTAAAATTAGCCTGCACCACCAGATAGTGCAGGATTTGCCATGCAGGAGTGAAATGACAATTGTCAAGACTTTTGCAATAATGCATGGTCTCAGTTGGTCTTTGCTAGTACATGAAGACATGATCTCAGGTCAGGTTCAGAGATGAGTTCAATGAGTTAAGAGACGTACTGAGCTTTACTGCACCATCCATGCCCAGGAGGATGTTGTCCGACTTAATGTCCCGATGGATGACGTGGCTACGGTGGAGAAACTCGAGCGCCTGCAGGACCTCACGACACACAGCGGCGATTTGCCCCTCATCCATGCAAGTTTCGGTCACCACCTCCGTCAGGGACCCCCCAGGTAGATACTCCATGATCACCCACAGCTCCTCCCCAACCAGGTACGAGTCCAAGTAGTTCACTACGTTCGGGTGCTTGTTCTCTCGCATGACGAGGATCTCGTTGATGATCAGCTCCTTCTTGGGCTGCTGGCTCAGGTTCATCTGCTTAATGGCCACCTCCTGTGCCGTTGCACTCTCCAGGGCTGTAAACACCTCCCCTGAGGCTCTGCAAAATGTTTCCATCCCAAAATGGGGATTCGTGTCATTCTCTGCTAATGCCTACTTCCATCTCTCACATCTCCTCCATGCTGAAGTATAAAATATCCTAAAGTTTATTAACTGTTACCAGCTTTGAAGACAATAAGAAAAAACTATGATTTGTATAGAAACCACACTATGCCCAATCCTGACTTAGTGGATGCTGAAACATTTGGAACCTAACCTAATTTGGACTGGATCTGGTCATGTAGACCTAACAGAAGGGTCACAATTTTAATTCACTAATTCTCACCTGCCAGTTCAAATTTCTTGAAAAATGCATGTTTGAATAGAAGTAAATTAGTTGGACAATACCTCTTTCTCAATGAACAAAAGCTTTGGCCTTAGTTAATAAAATGCAGGAAGTTTCCACTAAATATGCCTTGTCAATCCTTTAAAAGGTTTTCTATTACTCATACCATAATTGAAAGCATCTGTAACTGAAACAAAAATTTTATCCATTATTTTAGGTGAAGCTTAAGGTACAAGCCAGGAAACTGAAATAACTCAAAATGTAGCAAGGACAGAGCAGACTGACATGTATTTTTCTCCTTTTACTGGTATTTTACTTCAGAGTTTATTTTGTCTTCATTTCCAATTCTCATATTTTATCTTTTTATTCTCATCCTTCATTTTCCATTTTTACAATGATAAGTTATATTTACTTTTTTTTACATCAGCACTGCAGATAAATATTTATTTTATTCAATTCAAATTACTCCCTACTGAACCAGAAATGAGAAGAAGAAGATTTACCCTTGTCCAATTTTCTCTAACTTGGTGTACTTGCGCTTGGGGTCCCCAACACTAACAATGGTCCTCAGCTTGTCAAGGATCTCCTCATCACTCAATTTCTTCTTTTTTGGCCTCTCTCCCACGCCTAAATGCAAAAGAAGGCACATTAATTCAACTATTTGACCAAATGTACTCTGTTCAGAGTATTCCAGAAAATGTTATGTGATGTGAGGTAGTCCAACACAAAACCTTTCCTCTAATAATGTTTAAAAGCCTTCTGAAAAAGAAATGCTAATATTAACAGTAACTGCAACTGAAAGAAATTCAGAAATGTTGACTGAGAAAGCAATTTTCATGGAGAGAAGGCTCTCACTATGAAATGGAATGGAGTGGACTCACCAGCAGGAGGTGCAATTGGGGTGGCAGCATTCTTATTATTGTCATAGAGGATATTCCCATTACTTGCTTTCCCAGGGTCCTCATCTCTTGGTGCTGTGTACTGCAAAAGAATTCACTCAAAATAAGACCCAAACTAGAGACATATATTTCAAAGTTGAAGGCATGCAGGAAAAATATTAAATATTTAAAAAAGCTGGCAGACATAAAGAATCGATTTTAAGTCAGTGACTACTGGATAATTTTCATTCTTTCTGGAGTGGATTAAAATACAGCTTGGATCATCTTATATTCTTTGTTTAAACTTGTAGAATTAATAGGAGGCCAGACCTTTACATTCCAAGAAGTCCAATACAGACCCAAGAAGTCCAATACAGACCCAAATAGGAAACACAAAGACAAGGCTCATTTGGGCCTTTATATTTGCATGCTTATAAAGGAATGGAATGCTCACAATGGATTTAGTCTTCTCAGGACGTGTTGCAATGGGGGGAGGAGGCAACTCTTCCTCCTCTGTTGTTGTGGTGGCAGATGTCGATGAAGAATCCCCCGTCCCATCCTGGTTGGGGAAGTAGAGATAGGGTGGAGATGTCGTCGGGGGTGTCACCGGACTGGGATGGTGTGGGTGCCCTGAAGGCATGGGTTGGAATCGCTCCAGCATGCATGGAACATAGTGGTCTAAAGTGGAAAAGGACAACTTGTCTTGAATGGACTCATCAGTGCACCATTAACCCTATTAGGAAAAGCAGAGGCAAATAGCCTATCCCAATCTACATTACTCCTTTGGTTCTTTCCCTGCCTAAAAAAAAAAATCCCATTCAAACTATTGTAAACATACATGGAAATACTTTGACTAGGGTGTTTTCATCTTGGTATTGCTCTAGGATCAACATAAATGACTCTGGATAGGGGCTGGGGACTATGAAATAAGACAGGACTGAAAATTATGCCCCTTGACTAATGTTGAAAATAGGTTGAAAGAGAGCTATAGAGAAGAACTGCTGTTTGTGCTGGGAGAAGAGTGATAATAAACACTCTCCATAGAGATTCAAACACCCCCTTTTCCCTCCATAGCAGGAACAGAGGGTCCCACTATATCACGTGGCTAGCATGAGAAATAATAAATCTTGTGGGCTCCACATTTCTCATAACATTGCACACAGTCCAAAAAGCACCATTATTGAGTTCAAGGCCTAAAAGTTACATCAGAATTTCAAAGAACTGCAAAATTCAGTTACTTACCTATTCCAGAATATAAGACAACTCAACTGGTTTAGAGTTATGCCTAAGATAAGCACAAAAGCATTAGGGCCCTCACATGCTAACAGGAATCCATGTTTGTTTCCAGTTGATCTGGAATTGTGCTTTCATACAAACCAGGTATGAGCCAGAAAAACTGACCAGGAACTCATTTTGCTACACTAAATAACTCAGACATGCTAAAAAAGTATACTTAATCAACCCAAAGCCATCTGCCCATGCTTTCTATTACCTATCTGTCAATTCTAATGTTGATAAAAGATCTGACAGAAAGAAGGCAGCCCAAGAAATAACACCTTATCTTGCTCTGTCAGTAGGTATGAAACCTAAGCAAAAGAGAGCCTACCGATAACTTTGGTAGCAGTGGTCATGTATTTGGTGGGCGGCGGATGTTTGGTGGAGCTGTCGTAGTAGTTGAGGACATCGAGGACGGCCTGAGGGTTCTTCTTCTGCTCCTGCTTGCTGATGTTAGACGACTGCAGCAGTCGCATCCACTCCTCTGGCATCCCCTGTTTCAAAGACATTCAAAATCAATCACAAGGAAATACAAACAATCTTGCTCTATGCCTCTTCAAATTGCTGCCTATCTAATGCCAAAAGTAACGGTTCGGGACCGAGGGGAGATACGCAATTTTGACTCACCTTGGAAGGCATCTGGAAGCAGAAAGAAATAATAGCATGGAGATAATCTTAGCATGGGCTAATTGTAGGTAAAAGCACACACAAGAAAGCTTGAAAACGCTCTGGGTGATGAAATCACAGCAAAAATTTTATTCAATTCATAGATTCCTCCTGGTGTACAGGATTTATATCTCATCCAATAGGCATCGGCTTAATCCACCTCCATTTTTCACTTTCACTGATAGAATTGATCACTAGCCTCTGCAAGTCATGAGATAAGCCATTAAAGAACTTGCTTGGCAAAGCCTAACATTAGATGGAAGCTAATGAAAGTCATTCAGGTCTCGTATGAGAGTAGCAAATATATGGAGGTATTGGATGATATGCCCTTACTACCTTGCACCTCTTACTTTTGTAGTAACACTTCAAGTTGAGAGAGCAGTGCTCCTACTCCATCTTAATGGTAGAAATACTGTACCAACAAGGGAATAAGTGCTGGAACCACTGTTCTTCCCACTGAAAGTAGTTTGGGAGCAAACACCCAATAACCTAAATAATCAGCACAAGCTAGACCAGGCTACATTACACATCATAACTACACTCGACTGCTCACCGTGAATTCTCCAGACACAGGGTCGAATCCCACGTGTACGGTGTGTTCAAAATTTGTAGGATAGGAAATATTGGGCTTCTCGTTCTCCCTTTTGTGATAGGTCCCCTTGATCTTTGTCTTGAATTTTTTCTTTCTTTCCTCTCCCTCTGGTTCTTTGGGAAGTGGCCTCATATCCATGGGCATCTGCTGGATAGCATCCCTGTAAGCACGAACCGACAATTTAATATTGCTCCTTCGAATTAAAAAAATATCGAATAGTGATTTGGTCCTGTTGATCTCGGCTAGGCCTCATTGGAGTTTTTCAAGTTCATCCAAAGGGTTACCTATTGCTGGTAAGGCGAACAGGAGGAGCGGGAGGCTTGTCCTCCTCGTCCGACAGAGACATCATGAGTTCTCACGGGAGGGGATCACTCAGGAAGGAGTCAAATGGTATTAAATCCTGACCCCCCGCGAAGCTTTAAGGGAAAGACAACGCCCACACTGTGAGGCCTGGCCGCCGCCATACGGGCTCCACTCCTGCGGCGGCCGCTAGGTGGCTGCAGCCGATGGAGGCCTGCGCGGTTCGACTTCTCTGCGGTGCGGAGGTGGGCATGTGCGGGAGGGGACCGCGGTGCCTGTTCAGGAGTCCGAACAGGCTTGTCGGCTGGCAAGTTCGCAAAGAAAATTTCCGAGTTTGTGACTCACAGAGGAAATCCCGTGGGACTCGTCATTCACACCGTACAACGCCAACTCATTGCGAGTATTTATGTATCGCAGGATGAGCGCAATTCCAGGGCCACGATTTCTTGTAAAAATTGAGGAATCTCAGTTTCCTTGCCAATTGCAGATCCCCTTCGATGGCAAATTTTGGCTCATGATCCAAGTGGGCCAGGGTAGGGGAAACTCGGCTGCCAAGGCGAAGGGGGTTCTCGAGCAACTCAAAACTCCAATGCATCTCCGAGATAAATTTTACTAAGGTTGTCTGTAGAGGTATAAGCCTATTTCTTAGGGAAAATAAGTTTGGTTTGATTACCGAACTAGAGAAAGAGTCGAGACCGCAAACGCGTAGGCAAGGGCCCACGACAAAGTCGAATAATGGGAAGCACTTCTCGTGACGCTTCACTTTCATGCGTGCGAGAAATCAAGCACGGCAGCAGAAATCGAGAGGGCTTTCTTGCGTGCACGAGATCGTTGTTACCTCTCCTTCAGAGAGATAAAACTAAAAATAAAAACGCTGGGCTTGCTCCCAAGAATTTCAGAGAAAAATGACGCCAACTTTCTCGACTGCATTTGAAAATGACTTTTTAGCCTAGCCTAGTGCGAGATGAGAAAACTCACGCTTCTTGCAGTGCGAGTCGAAACGGCTCGAACCTCCCCGCCGCACTGCCTCCGCTCGGCTGGCATCGGCAGTGCTGCCAGATCCTTATAGCCGATTTATGAATGCACTAACGAGTCGTAAGACTGATTTGTAGATGCAGGAGCACACGCTTTTCTGTCATTGGCACAACGACTCACCCTTGCTCCTACAATTTACAGCAATGGGGGTTGCCACGATACGTTGATTGCTGGATAGTGGTTCAAAAACCGGTTGAACAGCTGGGGTCGGTTGCAAGACGCAATTCTTACTCTTCGAAGCAGTTCGAATCTCTTATGTCGCTTTGTCGCCCGATGAATAAAGAAATTGTTCCGAAATTCTTTCTCCCAACCATGCATAACCTCAGGGACCTCACAACCTACTCAATGAATTTCAATGGCAAATATCCCACAATTCACTTCCATACAGGCAATTCACATTTTCTTCGGTCAAAAAAGAAACTCCTCTTGACAACTTTTTTGGGGGCTTGAGCTCAGGATAGGAATTTGAATCTGAAATTCATTTCGAACAGCTTTTACTGCAGGAGACTTACTTCATGAGATTAACAGACCCACAAATTTCTTCAACATCCTATTTCTGATATGAT
The DNA here is from genome assembly GCA_905338385.1 of Darwinula stevensoni. Taxonomy (NCBI): domain Eukaryota; kingdom Metazoa; phylum Arthropoda; class Ostracoda; order Podocopida; family Darwinulidae; genus Darwinula; species Darwinula stevensoni. Next base: position 35,575 of record CAJPEV010002186.1, on the reverse strand, counting down.
CATATATCAGAATGTACATTGAAACATGATAATTACCAGAAATACTCCCTATGATCACAAGTTATTTCAACTCCACATGAAATTTAAAAAAATCATGAGCACGATAAAAATGCCACACATTACCGATGAAAGTGCACCTTGGAAGCCAAATTGCTTAAGGGAAAACCTGCCATTTACCTTTTGGTGAGAGAGAAGTGACCCTTTAAATCACTCCCCCTTAAACTGTCACCGACCTAATATAACACACAATTCAACGTGATGATCAAAACATACCAGTGAAAATCAAAACTGTGACAAACCTTGCAAATCATGCACCTCAACAAAAGGCTTAGAAGCATTTATTCTCTTCTCCAATACTCTTCAAAGGCAGTACATTACATTACATTGAGAATGACATGATGGATAAAACAGCTGCTGAAAAAGAATTTTTTTAAAACTGAGTGGAAAGCAACCGACAAGACGATGAATCATGCAGATCCGGATGAACTTCCTCCGCAGAGTATCCTAGAAACAAAACAAAAATCATCTCAGACTGGTCAAATACAGACACTTCCAAAATATACTTCAATACACGACAAAATGCAAGGTAATTTCAGTACCACATTCTAGGACAAAAATGATGCCCTGCAGCCCAGTGAAAACTTGAGTTGTATTAGGGGGGTTCAAATGAAAAGGGGACAAAAGCTGTTAATCATAGTCTAAAAGTAGCCTAAGAAAGGGGAACAAGTCCCCTTTTCATTGGAACACCCATAGTATTAGAGCATAGTAAGGAGAACGCTATGCAAAGAAAAGCACACCTTAGCCAGGAAATGGGGTACTGTCAAGTCACTGCAACATGTCGAGAGCAATAGAAAATTCTAATTTGACAGCGACATCTCAGATATGCATGGAGTGCCTCCATTCTTACTGCATCTCCAACATGCATGGCTCCATGTGCAGTTATTTTTATTGGCATCACTACTGTTGCATTAATTTAGAGGGAGTCCTCAAATTTTTGTACCTGCCTCCCTCATTATTTAGCCTCAAGAATTTGGCCAATCTCACCCTATTTTGGGAATGTCCATTGACAAACCCAAACTACTAAAACCTATACCATTTCCATCTATAATTGCAATCAATAGCTCTCAGTCTTCATGCACTGGCAAATGGAAAGTTCTGAATAAGATAGGCTCCCAAAGTAATATAACCACCACATCTTGAACTGTGCAGACAAAATGCAATAGGAATAATTACCAGGAACAGCCATGAGATTTGGCGATCACATTTGTCAATTTGTACCTATACCAGACATTAAAAAACCAAAAAGGTAAAGCCATCCAAGTGAGACACCATCATGTACATCACTACAAAACTAAGCATAGGTGAACTCTCCCTCAGAAACAGTTCCTTGCAGCTTGGAAGAGCTGTTTCCAAGGGTGATCTTGCAAATGCTCTATTTTATGGTGTCCAAACTTAGGTACTGTTCGAACTTAGATGATTTTACCCTACTCCCTAACACCATGATTCATAATTCAGTTTCAAATCAAATGTGAATGCAGGAAGGAGTGAACTCACAAGGAAAAAGAATGGTGAGAGAGGGAGAGAGCATTCATGATAAGAGCTTGCCAAGTCAATATTTCTCCTCATCAAGGCCATGCTTGAAGAAGAGCATGATGGGAGTGTCCACACCATCTACCTCTCTGTATTCCAAGATCGCCACCATCCCATCTGTGTCCATGCTCTCTCCTGCAAAGCACACATGACCACAATCATATACTTGAATCCCATTCCAGAATGTCACTCATTATGGGCCATACTAATATTGAGGAACATTGTTGCATGAACAATCTTGCAGGATTGAAATTGTAGAGATGATACTACTTCAGGTATCTTCAATTTTAAAATGGGAATTGAAAGAAGCCACTGCAATATAAACCACTTCAATTCTAATACACAAGTGGATGAAAAGCCAACACTTCAGAATACAGTTAGTTAAATAAGTGAGAATGCATGTAAAAATAAATCATCTGCTCATCCAAAAAACATTTTTTAAGCAGTCGCTAACAATTTCTTTCTCACAATGCTTCAGTTTGGAATTAGAATGGATGATATGAGAAAATTATTTTGAATTTGACTAAAACTTGACAGACAGAACTTGACAGAATATGAAGCATTAATTGCAACTACTTCGGTGCAGCATATAAATATATTACAAATCATTGAAAATAACCAATAGCAATGCATAACTTAATATTTTTTTTAATAATTTCAAGTTGAAATTATTTTCCTTGAAAATTAAAAGGACCAGTAGATACAAACGTACTATAAGCTAACTCTTTGTTTCCATGCAAGTGATGATGCAATAATATATTTTAATACTTGAATCATGTCTCCAGATGTAGCTGGAGAAATGGAAACAAAAAATTATTTCAGCATTTTAGACTTCCACCTACAGAGAGGCTGCCAAAAAACTGTTCAGTGAGGTCATCAGTGACATTTAAAAAGGGTAAAAAAACAAGAGCCCTACAAAATTTCAAGTTCTAGGCAGAACAATTAAGCCAACCTGTGAAGAATTGCAAGTCCTTGAATTTTGTCAGGATGTCCTTGACTGCCTTCTGAGCATTGGCCTTGAATTTCTCCACTTCATCTGGCTTGGTCTCCTGCAGCTTATCAGAAAGCCTGCAAAGGAAGGGCACTCATTAATACTCACATTCTGAATCAGGACAGGAAACGATGCATTGTAATGCCAAAAAAAAGGGAAAAAGTCCAATCATCCACCCACTTCTTCATGTATTCCTTGATGTAGACAGTGTATGACTTCTTGTCTGGGAAAGCATAGCACTCCTGAAGCCTCTGATTGAGCACAATATCCACACCAGACTCCACTGCCTCATCTGTGCCCTCATCTGCCTCCTCAGTTGATGGATTCGAGCCGGTAAGCACAATCTCCCCTTGCTTCCTCATCACAAGCTGCATCACAAACATTCCTCATTGAAAACTTCATTTTACCATTGCAAAGATATTGGAGAGGTATTAATGCAAAGAAAGCACTGACCCAATTAGACCTTACTGATTCCAATAAGTTCAATGCTGACTGATGCCAACTAATAAAGGTTTTATGGAATATTAAAAAAAAAACAAGTAAAAAAATTGTTTTCAAAGGATCTAAATACTGAGAAAGCTCAAATTTCATAAATGCCAAAAAAGTACTATATGGATTACTGAACTTCTGCCATGCAACTAGGCTCCAAGCCTCCCTAGGCTCAAACAAGTAAGATTACCGATGGATCTCATTACGATCTCTTCTGGATAGGTGAAAGGCGACAGTGTGCTTATCTCTTCCTGTACAACAGGAGCCTGGACAGAAAAAAAAGTATGACCTGCAATGGTAATCCACCCACATGCAAATAGTATCAGATTCACCATGTGGGTATCAGAACATACAGGACTCTATCAATATTCATAAAAGCTCATATCTGATAGGAAAGCAGAGTTGCCAAAAGTAGCTATGGAGCACCATTCATGGTGCCAATGAATTATCATGTAACTCATATTGGGCTTTCTTCTGAGTCATACAATTATAATAATAAAGATTCAATCCAATGGAATTTGGCCTCCTATTCACAACAGAAACTAGATGGTACCTGACCATTTCCTACAAGCAGCAGAATGTTAACAGATGGAGCAAGCCTACACAGCATCTGCCACTATATTTAATGCAAAGGCTAACTTGCATCTCTGGCTAAAGTATGCAATTTCCTCTGCCATATATGATGCATCAAGCTGGTTACAAATGCCATAGCCCCAAAATATTCTCAATATTCCATTAACATGAGCACAACATAAATAGCGAGGGCTTAGGCATGAACTACATGTCACACTAGTAACCTGAGCCAGTATACACATGGATAAGGACAGATATGTATTGGGTGAACATAAAAGTGTGGGATGGGTGCTCCAGCATACAAGAACATGTGCAAAGACTGTGACCTGAATGAAGGAACAAAAACAAACCCCCCATCCCTACACACTTTCTGGAGCATAAGACCAAGCAGATGGAGAACCCACCGCTCTGATACCTTCCACATGAATCTTTGAATGGCATCACTGTCAAGAGGGAAATATGACCTCTTGGCACACTTAAGATGGGACAAAATGATGGACCAGGCTACCTTTGCTAGCCACAAACCAGCAATTCTCCCACTCCTACAGGGAAAAAAGGCAACACTGAGGAACACAGAAGACCATTACACACCATGGAGCCAAGGGCCATATGCATATCATGGTCAGAAAATATTCTTGCATTACACCAACACCCTTACATTGTAAGCAACACCCACCTCCTCTAGGAACTTCCAGGCAAAGTATAAGAATCAGAAAAGAGTGGATGAGAGCCAGAAAGGCTACAGCTGGCAGGCGTTGGTGGTTCACACATGGCAGCCAGGGTCAACAAATTGTGTGCTCAACATGGATATAATGAACTTCCCACATGCAACTAGAGTCCAAGAATGAAACCCTCCTAGGCCCAATGCCTAGGCAATGTTTCCTCCAAGCAACTAAAATATATTCGAAAAGTAGGCCTAGCTGTGTGATAGACTGAACCAGTGGGGTACATGCCCATAGAGTGAGACCAAATGTTTTGAATGCTTGGGCCAGTGGAAAATGCATGATTCAAGACACAAGCTACTCAAAATTAAATGGGCCTTTCCTCCATAGACCTAGACTTTTAAATCGAGGCCAAGCTCACCTTCCCATAAACTTCATACATGACATCGTCCACCAACTTGATCTTGAAGGAGTCGGTGAACATCTCGTCCCCTGAAACACAAAATTTGCCATGTCGTTGTAATAAGAAACGTAGAGGCTATGTCGGTCAAGAAGATTCAAACCAATTTCGAGTCTGTCTGACTTATTAAGGAATTACTAGTAAACGAGGGCAAATTAAAGCCCTATCAAAGCCCGTTAGGTTCAAGCAGGCCCACTCCAACCCAACTGAGTAAGTTAAATGTTTCAAAATCGGCAAGAACTCAGGCCCAACGAGACCAGTGAGTCAGTCAGTCAGCAAAAAGGCTTGGAGACATACGAAAACAGACGAATCCGAAACCGGAATGTTCAAAGAATACGAGAACGAAACCAACCCGTGAAGATATCCTTATAGATCCTCATGGTGGCGTAGAAAGTTCCTCCTGGGTGAGGACTGGACCTCTCGACACAGGGAGCGAAGGAGACCGGAAAGGGCTGCGTGGCACGTTCGACTTCGACTCATCTCCTCTCCCACCTAGCATTTCGCTTTTCCTTTTTTTTTAATTAAAAAAAAGCTTGCCTTCTCGCATGATTAAATATTTTTTTTAAAGATTTTGAAAAGTGATTCATTGGACTTCACGATTCTTTAAAGTCAATCTTCATTTTAAATCTATTTTGATATGCATATCACATCTCCCAATGTCACGTAGGAGGATCCTGGATCGTCGTAGTCCCCAGCAGGAAGCGAACATGCGCACAGTCTCGCGAAAGTGGCATTTCGAATAGGTGACAGTGGAACTCGAGGCGAAGCGCATCCGCCTTCAGAGTAGCATTTTGTGGATCAGGAATCCTTCAGCGGCCATTCCCAGGCGAAAAAAAATATTCCGTCTTTGAAGCAGTGGCACGGTGAACGAATCTCCCCATCATTTTTCTTTCACTCGATTACGATCTATGACAGGCAAGGACGACTAGAGGTTTTCTATCATTGTCATTTCTCGCCACTTTTTCATCCACTCTTATCATTGATATTTTTGTCAGGAACTTGTCAACCATGAGCTCCATTACCAGAACAATTTTTTCCCAATATGGCTTCTATCCTCTTTTTAGACCAAAACCTTCTTGACTATTAAAAAGAGACCGCTCCCCTTCTGGAGCATGAACATGAAGCATACACAACGTGAACTGGTTCCTTCACGCCCTGCTGTTACTGTCGATCTGTACGAAATCTCTCAGGCTCCGCGTTATCTCTGGCAAAAATGATAAATTCCCGATGAGGATGCCCCACCTTTCCAGTGAATTCCTCAACGCTTCTGCTCTCCATCCGTATTAAATTTCACTCCGTTATCATTTGAAATGTCCGCCTCTGAACTCTCTCCAGGGCCATGGAATCCTTTCATATAATATACTCACTGCGCTGCGAGGTGCAACGGATATTTTATTTAGTAACATGGGGTAACAGTAACTTTGTACTGACCCCCCAACATATTGACTCCTTTGGAGGGTCTGTAGTAGTGAATCGGCCAAATATGTACTGAATATATTCTAAATAAGGTACCCTGGGGGATCAGAATTTTGAAACGCCACCTAGCCTACGACCATCTCCGGACCTAATGAGGAAACCGTATAAAGTTTGGTCGGACTGGGATCAGAGGCGCGGCCGTGCCTAAAGGACAGGCACACAACCACTCTGAAATAGAGTATAGATGATTATATAAACTCAGGCCGACGAAATTGAAATCGTTTTGGGGCCTTGCCATGCGACGTCCCATCCGCCTTTCCACTAATGAGAGCGCTCCATCTGCCCCACGACCAATGAGAGCGCTCCATCCGTCTCGCGACCAATGAGAGCGCTCCATCCGCCTCGCGACCAATGAGAACGTGCCACGTCATGGAAAAGCGGTTTCTCGCGTCTCTTATCTCTTAAGGCCCTGATACACTTCACCTTGCCTCAAGAGAATCATTCATGACCTCAACAGGGAAATCTCTTCTCAACTCAAAATAGATGCTAATGATTACTGGGACAATTACTGTAACTCTCTTGATGAAGAAACTGATCCCAAAAATTTCTGGTAACTGTTTAAAAGAATAGGCAGGTCTAACAATAGCTCTTCTAGGCCTCTCCACCATGAAAACATCAACAACCTCCCAGGGAAAAGCCGACATCTTTGCGGCCTCCCTGGGTGCCACCATGATCTCTCCCACCTCCTCTCTCCCTCCAAATGCATCCATGGTGGAGAAAAGACTAGATGCCTTAATTAACTCATTTTCCCCCTCCAATGTAGAAGACAAAGAACCCCCCCTTCCATGAGCTCCTTGGCCCAATAACAATTGAGGAAATAATTAAAACCATTCTGCCTCTGCCTAATAAAGCCCCAGGACCAGATAAAATTTATAACAAAGCCCTCCAGAAAGGTACTTTTAAACTATATGAACTGCTAGCTCAATTTTTCAACTCTTGCATCACCTACAGATATTTTCCCTCAACCTGGAAGTCGGCTTTAGTAACAATGATACCCAAGCCGGAAAAAGATTTAAGTAAACCTTCGTCCTACCGGCCTATTAGCCTACTAAGTGTCCTGGGAAAAAAAAACTTTGAAAGAATAATCACAGATAGGCTAACCTCTTTCCTTGAAAGTAATGGCATCCTCCATCCGGCCCAGGCCGGCTTCCGGCGCAACATGTGCACTTCGGACCAGCTTGTCCGCCTGCAAAATGACGTACTGAATGCCGGTAACCGTAACTACCCCCTCTTAGCACTGTTTTTTGATGTTGAAAACGCATTTGATAAGGTCCAAAATAGAGCCGTTGCAGCAGTACGCCTCCAAACTTGCACTTAAATACTTTGAAGCCCGGAAGATATCCACAATATCAGGGTAACCAGCAAGAAGAAAATTAAATTCAGAAAGCATAAAAGAGTAAAGACCTACCCTTTATTCAACTTAGACCGTAGAGCGGAGGATGGTCAGGGTCCCCCCTTCCCCCTGTCCCAGCTGCATTCTTAACCTGCATTACATCATAGCCTAAAATGTGTTGTACATATCCTTTCAGGACTAGCTCTCCCGAGCTGTCCTGAACTACAGAATCAGCAACCCCTAAACCCAGGATGACTACAAGCACCCCCCTGACCCAAGCTAAGTCACTCGACCACACTCCCCCATATTTTCATAGTGAATGCATGAGAGTATGATTGAGTGAGCGATTGACTGAAAGTGTGAGCGAAAGGAAGTGTGTATGGCATGAGCGAATGATGCGTAGCCGCACAAATCTCTTCTCATCATAGCTGTACAAAACATGACCCCTGACCCATGATCATAGAACCTCCCTAAAATCATTACTATTACTATTAAATACATAAAAATAAAAATAAAAATAATAATTCAACTTCAACCCAAACTTCATTAACAGTTTACAGTCTAAATGGTATTTTTATTATGCAATCAAGGAGATGAGGGTGTTCCCATACAAAACGTTACCCCCTCGTTTACCTACATTTAACAACTTTTTCACCTAATCTTTACCCGAAGGGTCTTCTGACAGTTTCGGAGAGGGGAAAAAGAGTGAAACCCCCGATTTTTATCTGAAGTTCTGGGGAAATGATTCCTCCGCAAGCAGGATCTTGAGATGAGATGAGACTCAAAGGTGAAATTCTGGTTAACCAAGGGGAAAGTTCCCCCTAGCACCTTCGCCCTTGTCTTCGTCATCTTTATATGACGCGTCGGAACTCCGCTATTTCTCATATTGCTCGGTAGCCGTCATGACTGCAAGTCAGTCTCGCCCAATATCAGTGGTTCCGTTATATCTAAAAAATGTTTGTTGTGATGTGAATTTTTTCCTTTGACGTTAGGCTAAGTTTATCTCATGATCTGTGAACATTTAGCTCGGGATAAGCTCGTGTAAATCATGTATTTCATCGTTCATTCATGTATTTCTATTGCACGTGATTCAGCACTATCCCTGGTTTTCACATTTCTTCATTGAGATGTGTTATTCCTCGATTGCTTGGAATGTCCTGAGAGAGTCGAGGGCTGTGTGGTCGTCAGGGGAACATCGGCAAGCCAAATAATATTTCTGCATGCATCAAGCGCGTGAAAAGACGGAAACGACACCACTTGCTACAACTACAGTTTATTCCGAGATGAATCCCCAAGGATGGAATGACAGCACGGTCGAGCGTTCCGATTCGTCAACAGTCACTTTGCATTCAACCAATCGGAATCGCGATCAGACTGACGTCACTTACATGTTCAGAGGTAGTGATGCCTGAGCAATAAGACAAAGATACATTTGGACTAGGAAGGATTGGTGCAAATCGACAAAATTTCAATGATCCCTCGTGTATTTGCAGATAGTGCTTTCGCAGACAGCCTCCATTTTAAGCAGTCACGAATTGGGTGAAGGCACTCCAGAGCGAGGTGAAGAAACCGCTGACGGCCTGCGCGGCGGACAGGGCTTTGTACTTCCGGCAGACGTATCCCATTTTCTGCGTGAGGAGGATATACTGACTGGCATCGGGGAGTGGAACGACGCTCCACCGCGAGGGGAAGAGGCAGGCGCAGTTGCTTCGCTTCTCCTTCGCCCCGCTGCCGGGCTGGTAATACCAGCGAGTGAATGAGCCGTAAGCGGAGCCATCGCTCCACTGCCAGGCGCCGTTCTTGTCCGCCCGGGTCAGCCCGATCCAGTATTCGACCGACTGGGGCGAATCGGAGTTCAGTTGGGTTGCCTTATCTGTTGGAGAGATTTAAAAAAAAAGCACACAAAGCATGCGCGTTTAAGCACGAAGCTTTTTTTTTTTTTTATAGTGGCCTCATATTCCATCTTTTAAAATTAAACCATAATTTTCCCACTCTCGATTTAAAACCTACATCTACGCCATGATTTTAGTTTAGCTAATTCAGGGCATATTTTGAAGTGCAGTTGCAACAGATACGTGCAGTTCTGAATTGAAATTTGTGCAATTCAAAACTGGGAAAGGATTACCCTTTGAAACAAAAATCTGACTTAAAATTGGTGACTAAAAATGTGATTTTTCTTCAGAATTTCGCGCTCCGGGGGGCTCCGGCGCTTCAGCGCCGTACGAACCGCTCCTACACAGAGGTTATTATCATTTGTTCCGTTCTGATTTTTAAATACAATATGCCCTGAGCCAATGAAGGCTTTCGAAGGAGACTTATGAGCCCGAATAAAGCACTAGACATACCACTATGACGAATTTCGTCGTTCAACTCTTCACAGCTTCACATTTTTTTTTTTAAGCTGAAATTCATTCGCACATCCCGAATCAGTGAAGCCTATCTTCGCGCTTTCACTTAAAAGGAAAGCAGAAAAAAAGTCTAAACCAAACCGCGTCAAGAAAGCACAGGATCGACTTGATTTCGGTTCCGGTGAAAGTTCCCAGAAAGTCCCAATACCAAACTTGAGAAACCGGGTTCAACTGAATCGACCTTGTGCACCTCGCCCCACAACATCCACACCGGTCACCGCGCACCAAAACTTACTCTCCATGATTTTCTTGATCGTATTGTAGGTGTTGATGTCGTTGATAGTCACCAGGCGCCCGGCAGTCCCCCCAGTCTGAGCCTCGCACGCGCTCTTCGCTGATGCATAGGACACGGACGTCTGGAAGTTGACAATGATGCACTTCGTAGTCCCCAGCACCTGCGTGTACTGTGTGGGGCAGACAGCGGCAGTCAGCTCGCAGATGTACGCACGGTTCTCGCTGCAGTCCACGTTCCTCCAATCGTCCGGGAACATATACGTGGCTCCGACTGGATGGACCCAAGGCAGAAAACACTCAATGAAGGAATCAAGGATGCCACATTCCAAGTTCACATTTTCTAATCGTGTGCCCCGCTACGTCTATGTGCAGTAGTTATTTATTTATTTCCATTTTTTATTATCTTATTCATTCATTCATTTGTTTTTATTATTTTATGTTTTTATTTATTTACTTATTAGGCATAGCGCTTCATTCTTCATTGGAAACATACCGGGTTAATTTTCACATGTAATGACAGAAGAATCACTCTCGGTCCTAATCAAGTTCCCGCATTAGCACAAAGCAAACTCTGAAGGACTTGACTCCTCTAATTAAAAGGGATTACCTCCCTCATTCCCCCGAAGTCGTGCTTGGGCTTGTCCTAATAAACAAGTTGCAGCAATGTCAAGATACCTTGACGAAAGTCACTTTTGTCCTTTGATCGGAACTCTGCTTGTTCCGAACCGCGGACATCATAGAAATATTGTGCCAGTAATATAACCGAGAGCCAAGGGTATTTGTCCTTGACACATTGCTACTATATGTTAATTAATTTAGCCAACATTAATTTTATTTTAGCGAATTTTGTGCTAATTATTATTCATTAAATGTTAAATTATTCATTAATTTTTTTTGCCGTACTTATCATTTCACATGGTTAACTTCTCGAGTACATTGCACCATTTGATGGAATGTGCATTGCTTGAAAGAGACTGAATTTCATTCTGCCTGAAGACCGAAGAGACTATTCACCATCACAATGTCACCACGATCGTTCATTCACCATCACAGGTTGTGACATGCTCAGCCCCCCGTAATTTGTTAAAAACTGAAGTGACTTTATGTATTTTTGCGATCTTAGTATTTTTGCGCATGGAAGTACATGGAAATAAGCGCCAATATAGGCATGGGTTAATCTCATGCGCATCCAAGCCGACGAGAAAGACTTCCATTCATTCGCTTCAATTTAGATTCATGGATGCAATCTGCAACCAACAACTTGAAAGAAGATCAAACACAACACCCAAGACGGGATGAAGATTTCAGGCAAAACTCTCCCGTTCCGTCCCATACCCTCCCCCCTCCCCTTCCCCCCCCCCCCCCCTCCCCTTCTCCTCCCCCCTCCCCTTCTCCTACCCCCCTCCCCTTCTTCTCCCCCCTCCCCTTCTCTTCCGTCCCAGAGGTTTTTTCGCTTTTCATCGTACCAGGAAAAAGATGCAATAAACTCGAACAACGCAACTTTATTCAGTGAGATCGATATAAAGAAAATTAAGGTAAATTATATTTTGCATGCAGACCCTCCTTCAAATTCGTACCGTTCATGAGTAAGAGAAAACTAAAGGATCTGTAAAAAAAAATATATATATATATATATATATATATGCACTTACATAAAAACCCTAGTCCTGCTCATGACATTTTTCATGCACACTCGAGAAAGCAGCGTTCGAGGAGCAAAAGGCAACGTATTTAATCGTTTATCCATTTCCTGTGAGCACGAGAAGGGCGACTCACCGGTGCTGGACGAATCGGCGAACCTGGTGTACAAGTTCCCGATCGTGTAGAAGTCGGTCGAGATCGCGGGATTGAAGAAAGCCATCCAATTGAAAGCGAGCTTCACGTGCGTCCCGATGAAGTAGTTCTCGGCGTCGTCCCGCGGTTGAGCGAAGGCGGCGCCGCCCTGCGCAAGGCACGCGGCCTCGGCCCCGACCCGCTGTAAGGTGCTGGTCGAGAAGTAAAAGCAGTACTTGTCGTACAGGTACCAGCCCTTCTGGCAGCAGTCTGCCAGGGGCAGCGCCAGGGACAAGGCAAACAGGACCAGACGCTTCATCTGTTGGAGGAGAAGCTCGAGTTAAGGCTGCCGTATTCGTTAGGACCGTTCATCGGGACTCTACGACCATTTATTAGGATGTTCATGAGGCGTTTGTTACCGTTCATTAGGATGCTCATAATGCGTTTTTAACCGTTCATTGCGGTGTTCACTAGGAGATCGGAGTGGTCGATGCATATTCAGCACTTGTAAAAGGTCAATCGACATGATGTGAGTCGAGGAAATGGTATCGTTACGCCAAAAAGAAACTGGTTGAACAGAGAAAATAAGAAGGGAGAGAGAGGGCGAGAGAGGGCGAGGGAGAGAAAAAAAAAATGAAATGAGGAGCCAAACAAGAAATGGATGAAGGCGTCGATGGCGTCGGGAGTGGAGGTCCCGAGACAAAATTAGAGACGATTTCCAAGGAACGACATCCCTGAAAAAGGTTGAGAATGGTGGCGACCCTGTAATCCGACACTTCATCGATTTGGAGGACAGAAGTGAGACCGAACACACTCACAATATAAGGCGCGAGTCCCCGAAAAAATCAGTTTAATCCATGGTAAATTTGGAAGAGAGAGAGATGAGCTTAGTGGCGGATACGGAAGTTTCTCATAGAAAGGGCAGTTCCTTAGTTCCACCCCCGCCCCCCGCCCCCGCCCCCGCCCCCCTCCATGGATCGGCCACAGGATGAGAAAGAGAGCAACATTAACGCAGCATGAAGAAAAAAAAATTGCACGATTCCGAAGAGTGCTTTGCGGCCCTCGACGGAGAGCGAGGAAGAAACGAAGGGACGGGTGAAGCAACGAGGGCGACCACGAGGGCAGCACAATTCGGGGTGGGAGTCCATGAAGTTCACGAAATTTAAAAATCGGCTCGAACGATTTTCGCTCCACTCTCAGAAAGGAGCGAGAGTACTTTTCAAACTGGTAGAAAAAAAATTTAGCGATTATTCTCAGGAAAGAGAGAGGTAAGTTTATGATAATAAGTTTTAATATGTTTCGAATAATTTTGAACTCCCTTCAGTTCCGGGTCGAAAACGATCCAGCTCTGCGCCCGGAAACGTTTCGAGAATGAAATCGGAGCAAATTTGGAGGAGAAAGAAAAAAATTCTACGAGAAATACGGCGTCGACGGGAAAAGTTTGAATCAGTATATAATATTTTTAATTAAATTCCCCTGACCGTTATCTCGCCGAGAAGTATCTAATAAACTTTTTCAAAAAACTTATTCGCTAATTCTCGGGTTGAACCGCGTTAGCGCCGAGCAAAATAAGGTGAAATAAAATAAAATAACGAAAGGAGGAAAATCGCTCACCTTCACGACACCGCGAGAGGCTCCAGATTGAGGAAAGAAACCCCTCTCCGAGGCCGGTTCCCGGGGTGAGATCCGGGTTTCCCGGAAAGCCTCACGCCCGAGCGGGGATGGGATCCGACGCGAGGGGATGCGAAGTCGCGTTGTCATGCACGCCTTCGTTGTGCGTGGCAATAATGAGAAAACTTTTATGAAAACTCTTTTCTTCATGCTGCAGGCAACGGCGAGGGCCATGCGAGGGCGACGCGAATTTGTGAAGACCGTAAGGATCTATGGGAGCGGAAACGTATCGATTGAAAATCGATTTTGTTCCATTTTTAATTTAAGTGGACGCTTGAGCACTCAATGTGGCAAAAAGTTTTCACAAGGAAAATTTTCGGAAATTTCCTCCATTTCGTTGGGAAATGAGATCTGTCAAACTCGTGTTCATATGACTTAAAAATGTCAATTATTTTTTTTTAAGTTGTGAACGAGGAAACGGCCGAGAACAGAAAAAAGTGAGAAACTTGTCTTTTTTTTTACTTTTATCAGGATGCGATTTATTTATTTAGGGATTTGCGAAGCGAAGCGGCCGATCCGCGGAGCTCCATCGTCGAGGCAGTCACCGTTTACGATGAAGCGGTTCGCTTTACGACTCGGCGAGCGCGTAAATAAATGGGGGGGGGGGCATTCATTTAATTCGAAATTCATTTAAGTTTAGCATTTTTTTTTTACTTTTCTGATACGGAATTTTCTGCCATCGTTTTACTGAACATTTTGCGTCCTTTCATTTTCTACGTCGCGAACCGAGCTGCGGGGGTCGGGCCGGCCCGGTTGGGGCTCTAAGCTGCAGGACGCGAGATGCGGGTCGGGTCCAGCCGTTCCGCGCAGGGATCTAAGGGGTGATGCGTTGCGTCGCAGCGCGCTTCGCGACGGAATCGTCACTTGCCGTCGCATCTTCGCAGCAGTTCGCGCTGCGAATCTGTCGACTGGATGTCGTGGAGTCCTTAATGATTATTTTTTCGGCCCAGCCACTGTTGAATCTCCACGAGCGAGATGCACAGATGATATGAAATGAATCTCCAAGAAAGGTCTGGATGCGATTCATATTCCCGATTATTTTCCATTGGTTTCATCCATGAATTTCAATTATTATTTTTCTAGTTGCGTCGGGGGAAACGCACGAACGCGGAAAGATACGTTCTTGGATCGAGGCCGAGAATAATTCTGAAACGTTAGTGAAGCGATGTGCTTCCTGTGAAATTATTGGCACCTGCGTCGACTGCAGTGCGAAATCGCGCGACCGCGCAGTTCTCTACTGAAGCGAGGTCCGCCTCCGTTCGAAGCAATCGAGAAAAAGTTCAGTACTCGTGGGAGATTTCCTACGAATATGAGATCCTTAATGATCATGTAAAGGTCCCGAAAGAATATTAGCGAAGGTGGTTATTAGGAACAACGTGACCGCACTGCAGTTTTTTTTTTGCTTTTCTTTCTTCCGACTTTCGGAAAGAGGGAAATGAGTAAGTTGTGTCACATTTATTGACTCAACCTGTTCTTGTTCATTAATGCAAAAAAAAAAACAAAGAACACAGTGGAATTGCAGGAATTCCAAAATACCCATAAATATGGCTGGGTCATTTAAATCACATGATTGAAAAATATTGAATCAAATCAACTCTTCCAAATGTAGGTTCATGGATGCTATTTTTTTGCCGAGCGAGTTTTCCTGTGTGGGCTTACCAAATGGTAGCCAATTACCTAGTTAGGATGCATTAAACTGCCATGAAGTTGCCATTATGTTGTCGGCAGACATTCCAGACCAAAACCAGGCAGACCAAAACTTAGGAATATACTTTTTACTTGTTTTTAGTGCAAGGGTGTCATAGTTTATTAGCAGTGAGTCATATCTGGGGTAAAATCTATCATGCAAGCAAGAGAGCAAAAATATATTTCCTATTTGGAGTCATTTAATTGTTTACGGTGAGGCTGAGGAATTTTTTATTACACCATACAAACATAAACATTGCTGTGCCCACTCCAGCAATGGATAATGAAGATACCATGTAAGAAACATTGCAATAGAAACTTGCAAAAAAAAAACAAGATGGAAACATTTCTGATTTAAATCTTAATTTTAAAAGCCAAGGTTTCCTGCCAATCCTGATCAGAAATTGATCTGTGAATATTTATCTCACTTGTGTTTCCCAAGTATATCATCGGTTGTTGGGTGACAATGGAAGAGACACTTGATACTTTACCAGATGAGCCCCACAGAAAGTTTATTGTCTCAATGGTACACATGAATTTGATTCAAAACTGCAGGGGTGAGAAACTTTTCCCTACCCTGTTGAGATTCTAGATGGGGCCACAAAACATTCAAAAGAAATAAAGAACTGGCCCCCATATTCTGAAGTAGGTTTATGGGAATTCTGGTGAAAGTCACCTTACAAAAAACCAGTTCAATCTGCAATTTGATAGAAAATGAAACATAATATGTAAAAAAAACCCACTGATCTGATGCAAATCAGCTCAGTGGAAAGTTTATTGAAGTGCTGAAGAGGAACAGCTGAGATGGTTGAGATCTCACTTGCAAGGAGTTTAATGACTCAAGTCACTTGTTTGTGTCCACAGGATCAGCTCCACCGGGATAACCTGGACGGCATCAGACAAGTAGAATAATTAGCCTCTAAAAGGCACAACCCTGACGAGTTGATGCACCTACTTGTGTTAAGGCCAATTTACACCTTCACCTGATATTAAGCAGGAACTGCCTTCAAGCAGCATCCAATTTATTCAAATGAAATCAAACCAATGCCTGCGATATTTTCCATATCATTTTCCTTACAGATTCAGCATAATTGATACCAAGGAAAGTTTTCTTTTTCAGTATTTCAGAGCCAACTACAAAGGATACAGGTTACAAGGGAAGCTGCACAACTCTCTAGAATTTCAAATCCATTAATTTCCAGAACATATGAAAAAAGCTAATAAATAAAATAAAAGTTAATAAAAATTCAGCTAATAAACTTTGATGATGAGCAATTAATTCACAGTTGAGCATAGATACAGAGCCTCCAAAAAAGGATACTATATATTGTGTAATTTGTATGTTACAATATTTTGCATACAAACCTCTATAAACAAAATTTAAGCTTATTCTTCCATGTAAATA
This sequence comes from Darwinula stevensoni, assembly GCA_905338385.1. NCBI lineage: Eukaryota > Metazoa > Arthropoda > Ostracoda > Podocopida > Darwinulidae > Darwinula > Darwinula stevensoni. The sequence goes on along the minus strand of CAJPEV010002186.1, from coordinate 18,824 downwards.
CTTGCTCAGACATGTTCACAAGAAAACATGTTTATAAGAATGTGTTTACAACCCTTCCAGTTGAAGGATTCTTTGAAGACATTCCTTGAAGGATGTTCACTGGCATCCTAATGGTCTTTTTCCTGCCAACACGACCTTCCAAACTGTCTTTCACATCTCCAGTATCTTCAAATTTTGTTATTAATCTCCTCCTTGCAGATCTGCTTGGGGTTTCCCTTACTCCAAATTCTGCTTTAAAGGTATTTTTCACTTTGATAACACTATTAAAGGCAACAACACTTCACAATAAGCACAGGCTGAGCTGCAGCATACATCATCCTGTAAATTGGCTAAAATGTCAGAAAAAAAACTAGAGGTGCTGCTATACAATCACACAGTTTTCAATGCCTAAGCATAAATACTTTTCATATATGAAACAAAATAGAGCATTCTTTGCAAATCCTATACTATCATGGTGCAACAGCTGAACTACTAATGAATAGGCTCTAAGCATGCAGTACTGGAGATTCCACACAGGAATCTTCCTAATATAATAAGAGTTAACTCATTTGGTTTTGACTGCTCTGAGTTCAACAATAATTCCTTGAAGGAAAGATGTAAATATAAGGTAACAATCAAACAGCCCTGCCTAAATGTTTGCCTTGTCTCAATGTTTGCCTTTTCTTAATCCTGCCATCATCCATATTGTAGTCACATTATTCTCACCTGTTATATTTTCCTTCAATCAATGACCTCAAAATGCTTTCAATGAGCCCCCATGTATATGCTTCAAAGACCAAGAATCAAACTCTGACCACTTGTCTGACCACTACAATGCAACGGGGGCAACTCACCATCACCATGGTCATCATCTTCAGGATTAGTACCAGGGTCTCCAGACCCATCATCTGCATGGTACCAACCATCTCCATCTTCTCCATCTTCTCCATCATCACCATTCTCACCCTCCTCCTCTTCTGTCAATAACATACACCAGTCCTCATTGGGCAAGATATCACAATGTCATGCTTGTAGGTCTATGTTTTTTACCAAGCACATTCTGCAACCATTCTCTCTGCAGTAAAGCAATAGTGACTATACACTGAAATCATGAACCTTCCATTGAAGTGCCATGTTAAAACAATCCCACAATGCTATCAGGAAATCTATTACCAATATCTTTTCAATATGCACAAGACAATTTTGAAGGAAAGAGCCTTTGACAAACAATCAAGACTCCCTGGCAGATGGGTCTTCCAGTGAGAATACAGAAATCAATCATATGTTCACTATCTTTTCATGTGCATTACCCTCCCCACAATTAAGAAGACACAACACTATAGTTGAATCTTACTCCGAAAGGGAGACCTTCCTGTCAAAACAGGCACAACATCAACTTGTAAATGATAGCTGAAAGGGATTGTGTTCCACTAATTAAGGATAGTGTCTTAGGTTCTGCACTGAAATAAAGGAACAGTCCCACACTAGCATGCAAGAACAGATGATGATGAAGACATTATAGAACAGGAGCAGACCATCATAGACAGGTTGGTTGGGATCCTGGTGAAGGGTCTGGCACTCAGACATGGCTTGGAACATGGACTCGAGGATCGCAGGGTCCTCAGGTACGAGACGGACCTCCATCGTACCCGGAGTCCCACCATCTCCTTGGTCCGGTCCATCATTGTCATCGTCGTCTTCTCCATTCACTGCATCTCCAACATCCATTTCTTCATCATTACCTCCAGGTCCTCGTATAACAACTCCATCCAGTGCACCCCGGTCAATGTTATCTATGAAGAAATGGGGCTAATATAACATTTGGAATCTACCAATGGGGACTTTTCCCATATTGTCTGATACCCATAACCAACCAATCACACATATTGGCCAAGCAGAAATATAGCTTCACTTCAAAACACTTCATATTAATGCTTACAACATGCACATCCTCATTTGTCAGAGTCCTGACAGACACGGCATGGCATGGGATGATGAGACGTTAATGGTCATGCAGGAAATACAACAGATCTAATACAAAAACACCAAGTACGTCTTCCTAAGACAGGCAGTCAGGCTTCCATCAGGCATGCACGCAATGATGTTTCCTTTTTTTAATTTTTTTATTTCCAGCCTTTTAGAAATGGATCTGTCTGGAATTAATGGCCTCATGTCTGGATTTGTTTTAATTGTATACATGTATATTGCCAACAGATCCAGGGAATTTATGTTTCAAACAAATGACACGACTTTAAAATAAAAAGTACATTTTAAAAAGTAAAAGAAAATGTTGACTTTCACCATCATTCTGCTAGAGAAGCCAATATGAATATTTTGTCAAAAGTGGCAAACAACTGGTCTGGCTGATATTCTGTTGTTACACCCACGTGCATTTTCAGGTCCCAGATTCTCTGTGCGTGAAGAATTATCCAGCATCATGTAGAGGCATGGATGTGGAAAGGAGGATGAGTCTCTTGAGATGGCATGGATGCAGATGTCCATGTAGTTGAAGGAAAGCACCGGCTGGCCTGATTCATGCACCCATGACAAATGGCTGGAAAATGCAAGAAAAATTACTCTCCTATTGAAATCTGGATTTTTTTAATCTGCACCTTCCAAATCCCAGTATTATGAATGGCCACAAAGACCAGATGCCTCACCTTTCTCCAATATACAGGGTACCTTTCCCCAAATCCTCGTGATTCACAAAGGCCAATGTCTGGGGCTGATGAATCTTGACATTCTCAGTTGGAGGTGGCAAGGATGAGATTAATTCTGACTCGATAACCATTTTAGTGCTAATGTGATTTCATACAGGCCAAGGTTTCAGAACAATGACTCTGTATAAATCTGAAGGCTGGCCCTTTCAATTTGACTATACTTTGTTCAGGTGATCTGGAAAAAGAATGCAAAATTCCAATGAGTAAAGCATATCAGCATTGCCATAGCTCTAAAACAACTGAATAAATCAACTTCAGCACTAAATTTCTCTTAAGGGATCCCCAAATGATCTTTTAATTGTACAGTTTTCCAAAAAGCATACAAAGATGTCAGACAGCACACATTCATTATTAACTGACAATTTCCTAAGGGATTGGGCCTACTCCTGTGTTTGGCTCCCCTTTAGCCAAGCAATTCTTCATTTCCATCATGAAATTGGTTAAAGTCTTTCAATCTGTCTATTTCTTCAGGCTGCCATGGATAATAAAATCCTTTCTTTGCCGAATTGGTGGTATGTCTTATCCAAACACTTTTCCAGTAACCATCTTTCCCCCTTTGACTTGATATTTCCATTCTATTAGACAAGATCTCGTCCCCAAAAGGAAGGTTCTGCATCTCTGAATTGTTGGCTTCACTTTTTCAAAAATGTGACTGGTAGACCTTATGCTCTACTGCTCTATGATTGACACCTTTTTCTCCTTAAGGCCTGAAAAATATATAGCACGTGTCCCTAACTAACTTTGTTATGAATGAACGGTTTACTATCCAAGTAATGCAGGATTTGAAAAAAGAACAACTATCCAAATGGGAACAGGATGAGAAAATACCGAGGGAAGTACCACATGACCATATCCAGGAGAAATGCTGTAAATCAGGAGGAGGAGAGAATGAAAAATCCGTGGGGTGGGTAAAGTCGTTAAACAATAAAAATAAGTGAAGCATAATATACGTAATCGGACTTTGGTTTAGATGAAGGGCTAATGGCATTTTTATATTACGCCACCTTAGGCCAATTCTAAAGCCAGGTAGAGTAGTGGATCATCTTAATTCAAAAGAGGGAACTCCAAAGCGTGATGCCCCTGAGCACACGGCTTTCCTGTGATGTTTTTGTGGGGTTTGTCGGAGGAGTGATTTCATGGATGTTATGCCTAGGCTACAAGCACTAAATAGATGCCGCCTAAGGAACACTAAAAGGGACCTGAAGTCGAGTCGTAGTTCGTTCTGCATTCGGCCCGGTGTCCCCCCGCGTGGCCCATGCCCGACGATGCCCTCCCCACTATGGACTCCATGATTAAGCAGGGATGCCAATCAAATTTCAAGCCAGCTTTTCACCACTTGCGACTTACCGCAAAAACTAGGGCTAGCATGATGATGTGCAAATTGCATACGAGAAGAAATTCGTCAATAAGTTTATGCCTAGCCCGAAAAAAAATTTTCCGCGATTTATTCTGAAGAACAATACCAGGAGCCGCCGTCTGTGTCTAGACAGACAGTCAGCCACTTCCCAGTTGCTGTACTCTCTGGTTCATCAACTTTCCCCCGAGTGTTTGCCTGTGCGAAATTATTAGGTGCCAAAACATTGAAATTCCGTTACTAGTGAATTCGGGAAAGTCAGCGAATCGCCGAAGCTCACGGAAAACGCAGTTTTAGGCCGTGACCGCCTCGTTGACGAAAGGCCTACTAGAAGCATGTCAAAGTTAGCCTTATGTTAGCCTGGCCAAGCCCCATGCCTGAACCAAATCAATAACAATGTTCAAACGTTTCAGTAAACTTGGCTGATCTTCTGGGCCTTTCCATGCGCGTCGGATTATTGGTTCCTCGCCATTTTTTGCCGTCAAGCTAATTCAGAGAGGGAGAAAAGAAAAAACATTCTAACGTTAGGCCTGGGATTCTCATGGGCCTCCTAACCCTTCCCCTTCTATTTATCTAGCCCAGAAGTATCGAAACACAAGCAGGAAACCCTGACTAATTCATGGTCTTCGTCTGGCTCAGCCCATGCATATGTTAGGCCTTGCCTCTGATTGGCAGGTTTAGGCCCAGCCAAGGTCTAGTCCTGCTTATTGATGCTGGGTTTGTTCCAGGCAGAGGCCATGAAGATGGTGAAGGTGATCATTTAGCCTAGCTGGAAGGACATTGACTAATATCAAATAGGGCCTATCTCTGGTATATGACTATTGTATGGTTAAGTAGCCCTTACATATGGAGGCAGACATGGAAGCATGTAGGGACACTATGAACTTCTATGGGCCTAATCCTATTCCCCATACTGTGAATTGCAAGCAGAAGGCATAAAAAAGTGGCACAATGACATGTAAACTTGTGTGTCTTGAGACTGTGACTAAGTAGGGTTAGGCCTAGACCTACATCGCAGAAAAGTGAATACCTAAGAATGAATTTGCCAAGGTGTATGTGTAGAGCTCTGTGATAATGATTGTTTTGGTCTAAATGTTTCAACTGGTGAATGGCTCAGTAAGTAACAAGCTTGGTTCTTGTGTCAAGGTTCCCAGCTTTATAACCTATCAAGGTCAGATATTTACAACCATGTGGAATCTTCACTCCTTTGGAAATAGGATATTCTTGAACATATAGCTCTCTTACCTTCTGATGTCAAACATAATAGAACCCTAGCAATAGCAGCTTAGCCCGATTAACCTCTTGTTCCGGATTATGTCTTCCCTCTGAACTTGAAAAAATGGATGCTATTTGGTTTTAGAAAAGGTTAGCTGAAGTTTTGTCTTGGCATGTGAAGAATTCCAGTGTTAGGGCTCATTCTTGAAGTTTAGTCACTTTTGAAGCCTCTTTTGCCTGGTAACTTATATATATATGTATTGTATGTATATTGTATATACTGGTACTAGTATTCTGTAGAAAATCATTTTTGTTACTGCACAAGACATTGGCACTCAGATCCCCTTGGGTAGGTCTATATTTAAAGCTACTCCTCTGAATATCCATTATCCATTGGATAAGAAGCTCTCCAGATAGTCATGTTGTCCCTTTAAAAGCCTTTATTTTCGTCAATAGCTCAATCTTTTGTACCACATAGAAAGCCATCCCAAACATGGGCCACATGAGAAAAAAAGGTCAATACAGGCATGCATGCATTTCCTGAGCCAGGTGGTGAAGGTGGATGCCATTTCTTCATAAGTTCATTGAAAATGAAATGGTCTGTATCTGTGTGGAAAATATTTTTTGTGTTGCTAGCTTGATATTACTCTTATTTGTTGAAGCATGAAGCGATCAGTAGTAGACAGCCGGGATGCTCAACTTCTGTTCTGTGGAATTATTCTCGTGCGACTACAGGTCTGCAGGATGTAGCCTCGAAGTATGTAATTCCCGGAAGCTCGGAGTGTAATTTTGAATACATTGGTCATGTCTGAGTTTCTTGGCAAGCTGTAGTGCAGAGATGAGCTTGTGCCAAGTTTTCATTCAGGCATAGACGATTCAGTAACCTTTCGTGCCGTCTGTCATTCGAACTTGGTCGACCATTAGGCATCTTTGGGCCCCTCTTTTGATGCCATTGATCTGTCTTAAATATAATTTTTTGGGAGACTCAACCGATGGGGTGATCGCAGAAGTGCAGTTTTAACTTCCCTGCTGGATTTAAGAATTAGACACTGGACTAATATACAACTTCACGTATTAGCTAGACTTTATGATAGCCCAATGAAAGGTTGTGTCTGTATTTATATCAAAGATACACCAAACTTCATGAGGTTGGGCAAGGAGCATAATGTTTTCTCACTCTCACTCTCACCCTCACCCTCACCCTCACCCTCACCCTCACCCTCACCCCCCCCCCCCCCCCCCCCCCCCCCCCCCNCCCCCCCCCCCCCCCCCCCCCCCCCCCCCCCCCCGATCGTTAGTCAGATCCTCTGTCCAAACTGGGAGGCAGGGGGCCAAGTCGACCGTTTCCGCCCCCTTTCAAAGATTGGAGGCAACCGCCCCCGCCTGCCCCCTCCCCACCCCACACCCCTCGACTCTTGCAGTGATGGGCCTTGACCGGTCTTGATTTGCACTCAGCAGCAGATTTGTCACCATCGTCGACTGATGCCGGATTGGGGCAAATAAGGGGGAGAGAAGCAACAAATTAATGTCCGCTCTGCACGGTTTTAACGACTTTTTTCCCCCCTCCAGCTAAGTGCTCGATTTATGAAACTGCATCTCCTTACCTTTATTTTGCGACTGGGAGAGGCAGAAGCACATAGGAGTTTTATTCGAAAAGAAATTAGTAGCGACATGCCTTCAGTTGCACGCGTAGCGCGAGAACTGCTGAAGGTACGTATGTACCTATAACTACCGGAGCGGTCATTTTGACCGCTTTATTAAGAAATCGTGTAAAGGGACTATTCTGTAACATTTTATTTGTTTTTCAAGATGTTCATGCCCAACAGGACTAAATGTGAATTTAAAAAAAAGGTCTGTTCAAAATGTTCAACATGTGAAATGTTGAGGACATTTTAGCAAAGTACCTCGTAAAGTCTACATTTTTATGGAATCAACACAGGCATGCCACTTCTGCACATGTGCATGGAGCACTTGCCACACGCAGCCTGCTTGCGCACTTGACTGCTGTCATGCGTCTTGCTCCCTTCATCACGATCAGAGATCATTAATTAGCCCCACCTCGTTTTCGTTTATAGACTCGGCTTCAATTAAGTCCTGTAATAACTGCAAGCACTGTAGTGGAGTTCCGCGTCGTTTTTCTATTCGTTTTCACTGCATAAAAATTTCATATCAAATAACTTGCCGACAAAAAAAAAAAATCTCAACGCGTCTCTATAAAAAAAAAAGTATTATTCTCTGGCACATATTGGATTTGTGGGAAAATTTCTGTCGTTTTTGCTTTTGTACAGTTGTACTTATCTCCCAAATACTAATACAACTAGTGATGAATCATCTATTGTTTTTGTTTTTATCTTTGTGGATTAGAGTATAAAAGGATGTCATCACTAGCCGGATTCGTGTTTGGGAGATGAATCCAATTGTACATAAACGAAAACGACAGAACTTTCCCACAAACCCAATATATGACGAGTCCGTCGCTTTGAAGTTCAGCTTCAGGCCAAGGCAGTTTTCTCATAGCGAAAGTCGGTCACGTGATCACAGCAGGTCGAACGCGTGAAAACAATAGGTCAGACATTTGCTCACTAAGGCAAATACATTGGTTTCTCAATGACATCTCCGGTAATTGTAGTATTTAAAAATATATATTTATATTTTGTTAAAGGGGCAAAGAAACGTTATTCGGCAAACAAATTTTTGTCCATTTTGCACGGTGTTGATGGCTTTTTTTTCTCGCTTGTTTTATGCATTTCATTAAATTTATTTTGTGGCTGGGGGAGAGACAGAAGCACGTGCAAAATTTTCATTGAAAATAATTTTTAGTGGCGAGATGCCTTAATTTGACGAAGTCCTGCGGCAGAGAATGCCTGAATTACACGCTTAATTTTTTTTTTTTTTAAGGGACGCAAGAAACGTTACTCGACCAGAACGCCTGGCATTCGCAGGCTTCCTCGTGTAATAAATGAAATTTTGTCGTCCGCAAGAGACCCGTATCAGCCAGTGCTTTCTTTTCGTGCCGATCATGTAATTATGCTTTTTATTTTTTGCTAGGGTAAGGCCGGAAACGGTCGTTCCTTTTCCTGGAAACGAGACAAGGCTGTCTGGCGCCATGCCGCATTCACACGCGCACGCATACCCCTTTCTTTTTTTGCGTCGGGGGCGGGAGGGGGGGGGGGGGGGGGGTTTGCATTTGAATTGGCGGGACTGAAGCCGGGCGATGGTGCAGATTGTGCCCGTTCGGCGGGCCGATGCCGGTTGTCGCCGATGCGTCGGTGTGGTTCTGATTTACGGTTGTGTTTGTGAATCCCAAGTACTGTGCAGTGTCCTTGAATTTCATTATTATTTATAAATGAGTAATATTTATGTGAGAGTTGCTGAGGACTATCGCTTATTGGATCTTCGAGTCGCTTTTTGTTGCAAATTGATATTTATGCATTCTTGTCGGTGCTGATTTTGTTTCAGATGATAAGTTAACAGTCTTCATAGCGGGTCACTTTGAAGTTTCCAGTCGCCTCCGCATATGGAACCGCAGAGTGGCAACATGAACCTCGAAAACCAGCCTCCCTTGCTAGTCAGGCACGCCGAGATGCCCCCGGGGGCATCGCCCCAGGGCCTGCGTGCCCCCGCCGCGGCGGGTCACACGCGACAGGCGAGGAAGACCAGCTCCTTCCAGATCACGAGCGTGACGGACACGCCGCTCTCGGACACGTCGCTCCTGAGCAACGAGGGAGCGGAGGAGTCGGGGGACGACCTGGACGACTCCCACACCGACGACAACTCGGACGGCGGGAGCGGGAGGAGGGCGAAGGACGTCCTGCGCGTGAACCTCCCGCAGGTCCCGGACGTGTTCGTGGCGGATGCGATCCCGAGTCCCATCATCCCGGCCGCGGGTGGGGAATACGGGCTCGCGATCGTCAACTCGGGGCAGAACGTCCAAGAGGGTGAGGTCAAGGACGCGAACGCGGGTGTGCCCGTGACGTCGGGCGTGTCGAGCGGTACTTCCGGGACGAAACCGGCGGATATCAGTGAGTGGCAAGGTCGGTTTCGAGTGGTCAAGATCGAGACCACGGAGCCGTTTCGTCGGGGTCGGTGGCTGTGCTTGGATTTCCTCGATCAGCCGGCGACCGGTGCTCCCGATCCGGTACCGAGCGCTCAACTGTCGATTCCCTTGCAGCCTGTGAGGACCGACGCTCCGGTCAAACAGCAGCCGATACCGGAAGCGCCGAAATTAGTGCCTGTGGTGACTGCAGCCCCCGCGATGGGGACGCCGGGTCGACCGACCAGCATCGTCCCCCCCGTGCCCCTGGGGGTCCCCAACCTGCCGGTCGCTTCCATATCTCTTCCGGTCCCGGGTGCGATCTCGACGCCGGTGCCCATGACTCCCCTCCCCCCCCTGACGACGATCCCGCTGAATCCCCAAGCGCCTCAACTGGTGACGGCCCAGTTGGTCCCCATGCCCCAGCCTCCCTACGCGGTCGTCGCCGCCCCGCCCCCCATCCAGACGACGGCCGGCTTCTCGTCGGCCACGACGACCGCCGCCGCGATGCAGCCCGGGGACATCCTCCTTCCCACCACGCCGATCTCCTCGTTCGTCCCCGTCGCCATCCCGGACGCGCCCCACCCGGACGCGGCGCCGAGCGAGCAGGTCGTGTTGGAAGAGACCCTCGCCCAGGTCACCGCTGCGAACCTCGACGAACCCCAACCGCCAGCCGATCACGACAGGTACGGAGAAATCGAAGCGATTTTCTGATCGCGGGGAATCGGTCGGGGGACGTGCCGTCGCCATCGATTGCGCGCGAAAATCGATGGTGCAGGTCCGCCTACCGTGTCTTTTTTAAAATGTAAGATGCATCATCTTGTGTCGACTTGGGCTCTGTCTCGTTCTGTCGTGACAGCCCGATCCGAAGGAGCGCATGAGCGCGCCTTTATTATTATTTTTTCACCAAGGCCAGCTGGGAGCCGATCATTCGGGATTGCCCCGCCATACGATCAATAGGATGGGAAATGCTGTGCGTTCACTCGTTGGACTCCATTTTGCCACGACGAAAGAAATATGGATAACACGATGTATTTATTTCGTGACGGTGCGAAAATGTGCAACGCGCTGGAGGGGCCGTGACGTCACTTTAATTGCCGGACACGAGCCGGCGTCCGGGGGGGAACGAGCCTCCGACGAATTGCATCGAATGCGAAATGGATTCCGAAATCGGCCGAAAATTTCGCCGTCACGTTCGAGGAACGGAAGGGCCCGGTTCGGTCTTAGGTTTCGCCCCCCCCCCCCCCTTGCTTCCGCCCCCCCTTCTCTCCCGGATCGTTCCCGTATCGCTGTATCCTGCCGCCGGTCGAATGACAAGGGAGTGTGGAGGCGCAGTAATGGGTTCATTTGCAAACAAAGGGCTGGCCTCGTTGATAGCCCGGACTGCGTGATCCCGTGAATTGCGTCGAGGACGTCGTGACGTCACCTGGAGGGGGGGGAGTCGTCGTCGCGGCGGAAGTTTTGCCATTTCGACGAGGATCGCCGAGAGGCCTCGGATTGTCGCGGTTCGTTGACTTTGCGCAGATGGGGGGGAGACGTAAATATTTTTGCGCATGGCGAAATGCCGATCCGTCGTTCTGATTACGATTTCGTCATTCTCGTGCTGGATGTTTACGTCTCGTGTCGGCCGTGCGGCGAAGGTCGACGAACCGCGACGACCCGATGGAATCGTCGCAGTTTGGGAGTCGCGAAGCGTCGCAGTCGATGCCGGATGAAGGGTGAAGGTCGTCACCGTGAGTCATCCCGCAGGCCGAGAGGATGCGTGCGGTTCGCGGGGCTGAGGGTAGATGTCGCCTTAGTTGAGGCTCGGCCTCGTAGATGTCGCGGGAGTCGGGCTCGCCTCCCGCTTGCTCCGAGGATGATTCATTGATTGTTTTCCAAGTTTTTCCGCGAGAATTGGCGGATGGTTTGCATAGAATGGGTGTGGGCGTGCACGTGGGAGGATTCTCGGGAGTCCTTCCATATTCCCGACTCGATGGATCGCTTTGAAGATGCGCACTGCGACGAATGAATCCGGCGGCGGAGGCGAGAGAGATGAGACGAGCGAAGCCAAACATTTGGCAGGGAGATCTGGATCGGCCTGATTTTTTTTGGCTTATTACTTGTGACGATTCCATGCTTCTCTTCGCTTGGAATCCGCGGTCATCAATCTCCTCGCCTGGCGCCTTTTAATGCGAGCGCTGAAGGTCGATCGATTCGGCACCTTCCATTTTTCATGTCGGGCGTTTTTCATGCAAATCGCGGTTCTGCGGAAGACGCGCTTCCTGATCTCGGCATGCCATTGCTTCATTTGTCGCCGATTCTTCGGGGTCTCTATAATGCTGACGATGGGAACTTTTCTTGGCAAATCTTCCCGTTCCCTTTTTTTTTTAAATGAATTACATCCCCGTGATGAGAAGTTTCGGAATTAATCGACTCTGAAAGAAGATTCCAGGAATCTCGGAGTATCCAGGAAGCGAGTACCTGTGTGCGCATTTTGGCACATCTCCCCTTCTCCGTCGGAATGGTGTCGTCGGAAACCCTTTGAACCCAGACCCCCTCCCCCTTTGTTTTTTATTTATCTCCTCCCCGTCGTAAACAGTTCGACCTGACGCAGGATTCAGTCGGAAAACTGCGAAGAACGCGTGGCGAAAAATATGTGGACCAAGGCCGCGTTTTCGTGTCAGTCGTCTGGACGGCTGCCGACCGGAGGAATTCATTGTCCCCTCGAGACCGGTGCAAGTACGGGGGGAAGTACCGGGGGAAGTGTGCCGAGGCGAATCCCGGGAGGCTGCGAATATTTTAGAAGATGGATGAAGAGCGAAACGTTCCGTGAGATGTCGTGACACGAACGAGACGAGGAGAAGCGTTTTATGAATTATTTTGCGCGCCTCGGATGGCATCGGGGTCATCGACCGGCGGCCGGTCGATATCCCGTCTGGCGGAGTTTGCCGATCCCGTTTTCCGCGGAGGGAGGGGAAAAGGAACGCCCTGTTAGATGGTATTTACATTCCGGGACGGAAAAAGAAAGATGGAGTGGACCGCTGGTCTCTCGTAATCCTTGACGTCTATGGAGATTGAGGGGCTCTCTTCCGTGTTTCCTTGATTTTCCCTTTTTTCCCCCGTCGGTTTATATAAGCGTTGCGCGTTGGTTAATGTGAAAACATTCTCGGACGCAGGCGGTACTGGTAGTACTAACCTTGGCAACGGGACGAGAGTCCTGTCCGGGCTCCAGCACGATCCCAGTGCCCTCTTTGGCCGCGTTTGGCGAACGCGACAGGTGAAGGAGGAGATGTCACCGGTGAGATGTCACCGATGGGATGTCACTTAAGGAGGTCCCTAATGCGCCACTGACGATCGGGAAAGCCCTTGACTTATCTAGGTCGTTTCGTGCAGACTTATCTTTGTTCTTCGGGGGGTTCTGCGAAGGCCGATAGGAGAGATGGAATTCACATCAAAACCGCAAAAATAATATTTTTTAAATAGATATAATTAAAAGTAATCTGGATCATCGGCACCAGCCTAGTTGGCATTAATGTGATTAAAGCCGAACCGGCCAAGCAGGCCAAGAATTTACCGATTTTCCCATAAAAACACGAAATTGAATTTAAAAAAAAAAACGCTTTGTGAAAGCCGAAGCTTGGACCAAGTCCAATTCCATCTGGAAATGCATGTTGATTGAATTAAATCACTACAATATCTGTGCGAATTTGAAAAATTGACAGGCAGGTGGAAAATTGAAAGTTGAGATAAGTTTGCCTTAGAAATCAGATAATGGGACAAGGATTACTGGGGAGGGGGGGTGGAAGTGGACCTTGTAACTGTGAAACTATCTGATTTTGCTCGTGGCGTATCGATGAAACGTGAACCAATCTGATTTCATAATTTTTTCTGTGAGCCGGTTTTGCTTTGCGAGCAGGGAGCCACTGTGCACTCTGACGAGTTTTCGTGCGAGAATGCTGTTTTAAACCGGTTGCTTGGGAGCACCTCCCGAGAGCACCTCCAGGGGGCACCTCCCGAGCCCTTGCGGTGCTTAGCTGAGGAAGGATCGTGTCTGTCTTGACCTTGAACCGACATTCTTAGTATTATTTTGATAGATATATATATTTTTAATGAAGGAAAGGCGGTCCCTTCCGTCGCCACGACCCCTATAATCACGAGGATTTTCGTGTGTACTACAGCACCTCCCCACCCCCTCCCCCCTCGATACGATCTCGTGGCATTTGCGTGGCGGGCGTCCGAGATCTCTATTAAGCCGGATCACGCGGCGGGTCCGTGATCGTGTCTCTAGAAGGGAAGACGAGGGGCTTGGCTCATCAGTCGTGTCCGTCGATTGTCATCGTCATCGTCATCTGCTCGATCTCGTTGTCTCCATCTTTTTTTTTTTCTTTTTCGAAGCAACAAAAACAAAGGGGGCACCAGGAGCCGCTCTCCTGTCAGGAACAGCTGAGACAGCTGGATTTCGTTCCCAGGAGAAGTGCCAAGGCGCGAGGGGACTGCCCCATCCATTTCATCATCATTTGATCCATTTTATTATAATTTTATTTATTATTTATTATTTGAGCTGCTAACCGTTCTCGCGTCGAAATGTTTGCACTTCCATGTCTGGCCTTTGGATGTATTCTATTGGAAAGTCGATGCTTGGTATTGCGAGGTTGACAGAGACCCTCGGAAAACTCGTAATTCTATTTTTGGGACCCATACGTTCATGAGTGAGTGTTATTCCAGTCCCTTTTCTCTCTCTCTCTCTCTCTCTCTCGTGCTGCCGCGGAAATATTTGGCACATTGAGTCAAAACTCTCTGCTAACTGCAAGCTCCACTTGGGGCGGTTTTCGAGGCGTGACCTTTGACGGGAATAGACGTTGGGGAGAAGGCTCAGCGAATTAGATTCGGACTGGAAGGTATGATGGCAGCCGGCTGCAAGGTGGCAATTGGCAACCGGCTGCGATTCGTCGATTTTTCGGGTTTGCTCGGATCTGCTTGGCTTCCTCTCGCTGCGAGGGATTTCGTTTCCGGATTTTTTTTTTAATTCCCAGGACAATTTGTGAAGAGGTTTGTTGATGTTCGATTCTGCATGGCTGTGGGCGTTCGAGAACGAGTCGTCGCCGGGGTGAATTACCTCTGCGGTTCCATGCGACCTATTTGTTTGCCCGCCGACTCGTCCTTTGCGCATTCCGGTGCTAAATTTGTATCGCGGGCGGGGGCCGGTGCCAAAATCTCGGCGCTGTTTCCGCGCCCTCCCGCCGCGCTCTGCCCTCCAGCTGATAATGCTGTAATGCAATAGAGGATGATGAGCCCGAGGAGCGGCGGTGGCAACAGGGGGGCTCGGGATTGGACGGCGGGGAGGGTGACGCTGGATGGCGCATGCGCGTTGGGGCTCCCCCTCTGAGATGGGGAGGAAAAGCAGTGTTGTGAAACGGGTCACAACACACACACACACTCTCGGAAGTCCAGCCGCGACGATAGAGCCGCTGCTCCTGGATCGTTATCGTGGACAACTCGTCGTCTCATCGTCCGTGAGGGAGGGTTATCTCGGTAACCCTGAATTTGTAATCGGACGGGGTTTATAAGCGGTGCGATCGCGTTCGGAGCCAGTGTTGTGGTCGAGCCGGGTCGACGCCGTGGCCATGGGGCGAATATGATGTACTTGTACCTGTACATCTTGTCGCCGTGGGTGCTCCTCATCCTGTACTTGGCTTTCGTGTGCCTGGACGTTGGGCGTGACAGATAAAGACGCGAGGGAGACGTGAACGCGCGATGTCGTCCATGACGCTGCCGCCGCCGGGGAACGCCAAGCGCCGCGCCGACCCCGGCCTCATCGAGGAGCTGTTGCCAAAGGCCCGACTGGACCTGCCAAAGCCCCGACTGGACCTGTCGGATTCCTACCTCGTGCCGTTGTACTGCTTCATCAAGAACTTCGTGAGGTGAGGCGGAAGCTCCTTTCCCTTTCCCCCGTGGGAAGTTCGGTTTGCATACAGTTAGGCGAGACCGGATGTGGGTCAGGGGAATCGATGCGTCCAGGGGCGTGGGGTGGGGTGGTCACGAGGGATCGATTTTCGCATTGGGGTTTTTCCCGGGGGAAAATGCGGAGAAATCCGGGAGGGGGAGGGGATTTTCCAGGCACTTGAATGGCCTCGCGGATAACGAGAAGTGCGAAGAAATGCGTCAGAGGCCATTGTTTGATGTGCTGAGTTGTTCCTTCTTTTTTTCCTGTCCCGTTAGTTTCCGCCTTGCGTCTCGAGAGGGCCGGAGATAGAAAACAAAAACCGGTCAGTATGGTTTGAAAAATCCAGGGCGATTTTTTTTTTGCTCTATTTTTTAATGAATTATCCATGAGGATTTATGACTCCGGGGGCAATACCTGTTCGGCGTGCAAATAACGCAGGAAACTGGAATCGCGAATAACGAGTTTTTCGACTCCCATTGATGCCAGGAAAAATAAATAAATAAATAAAACCCCAAGTTTTTACGTTGACCTTTAGAGCCTTTCCTTCACGGAGTTGCGTCACACTGACCTTCCGCCGGTCACTTGGAACGGCGGTGGATCAAGGATTTCGACAAGATTTACGACTTTTCGCGGAACTGAGATTATCCTTCGTCAAATATGTTTTGTTTGTGGCTTCGTTGAAAATTTAATTAAATTCCATGGTGGACTGGTTAGTGACTGATTTAAAAACTTGAAATATATATATATGTTTTTTAAAGAGACAAGTATAAAAGGCCTTTGCCTTGAATTTCTCTTTATACTGTCTTTGTCGTTTTGTTGAGCATAAATATTATGTTGATGGGAGCTGTTTTCCGAAGTTTAATAACTGACGAGTGGGCTCTAAAGTCACTTTGCTGTCCCGGCTCTTTCTTAATTCTGCTGATCGCCTGGAGATCCGAAGGAAAATGTGCATCGTCCGACCTGAAATTTGTATATTCAACCCTTTTTTTCGTTGTTTCAAGTATTTTCAAGTTGAGCGCCGAAGAAAAAAAAATGCGGATCGATAAATCACGACGTCGTGGCGATTCAAGGAAGAAAAGTCGTTATTTGCCTTTCATAGGTCTGAAATATTTCCGTTCGCGATTTTGGCAATTCAGATTTTCGTTTTATTAGCCGAGTCTTTGAAATCCTGCGACCTAGAAGCCGACCTTGTCGTTTGAGGGCCTTCGATAGTTATTTGCTAGGTCGGCGATTCCCAAACTTCCGACCTCTGCGGACCACCACTCGTCCCACATATTTTAAAATAAAATATAAAAAAAGGGAAACTCGATTGGATTGGATCCCAAGTCACCATCTCCTCTCCCGGGGAGGGGAGGTGGCTTGGAAGGTGGCTTCTTGTAGGATCATCGCGATATCGATGCGGATGGCCTTCTCGGCCTCATCCTCGATATATTGCCCGGGTCAAAACAAAGCCGTATTTGGGGGCTCACCGTTAATCTGGTGCGAGAGATACCTGTCAGATTGATCTTGGGATCGATCTCGTGGTCTTGATGCTGCCAAGGTCGAGTTCTTTTGTCTCTGTCTTCTCGACAGGTTCCTTCTGGTCTACTTATGGCGATTCCTCACTTTTTTTTTCTACGTGGAAAGCCAGTTTTTCTGTCGTCGTAGCAGATGGCCTCAGATGCGAGTGATGTCGCAGGTCACGGTCGTAGTAACGTTTGTGGATGGTTCTAGCTTTTTTTCGGTATTCGGAAGCATTCTTCGAAGAGGCCTTTTATTAGGCGAGGGAATGGTTCCTATGAGCTAGGATGTTGGAAAGGGTGCGAAAGAGGGAAGAAATAGCAAGCAATTTTTTTTCCTTTTCCATCCCTGTCGACCTTTGGCGCCCAGCCATTTTGCGAATCCGTTCTGGTGCTGCTCCACGCGGGAGGCCCTTCGTTGCGGCATTTCCTCCCCGTGACGGCATTTTCTCCCGGGGAATGTCCCGTCGGGGGAAGGAGGATTCCTTCGATTGTCCAGGGGAATGCCCCCAGTCTGAGGCCTGATGGCCTTTGACGGTGTCGGGGGGAAGGCCTTGGATCCAGGATCGCTGGGCACGTATTTAATAAGAGGCCGGGCGGTCACGTGTGGCTCCGAGGAACTTGCATCTCGGGGGAGGCGATCGTCCACTCGTGTTGGTAGAAAACAACAATTAAGCGTATTCCTTTAATGTATAAGTTGCAGGCTGAAAAAAGAAGAGTCCGCACGTTATCGCCGAAGAAGACGATAATTTCAGCACGGAAGGAAAGAGACCTGCATTTGTTTTGATTCACGGCGTTTCCCGCCATGCTTGATGGCCTTAACTGGTTTCGAAATCTGGAGATGCACATATTTTATTATCTTTTAACCAAAAGATGAAGAAATTCTGCAAAACTCCCAAGTTCCATTGGAAAATGAGTTCTGACCGGCTGCAAAAGTTTTTGGCAATTATCTCTTGCAAAAAAACAAAATTTCTAGCAAACGTATTATATTATTTGCAGTTCGCGGAGCGAAAGCGCTAGCGACATCTCTTGGCGATCGCCGCACGTGGACGCACTTCCGTGTGGCCACACGCGTCCGCACATTTGGGTGGCCACACGCGGGTCGACACTTCGCATCATGACGATATAAAAACAGCTTAAAAAATATTAATTTTCAGATCACAATGCAGTGAAGAACTAAGAGCACCAGCTCAGGTACTGATCTGCCATTCCACAAACCCCGTTGCCATTAAAATAATCGGCAGAGGCTCCATTTGCATTCGGCGAATTTTGTCACAAGTAGCTCCTCTCCGTTTACACCATACGACTCATGCTACCCCATGCTACTCTAATCTATACCGTATTCTCCCCTCTCTGCACCATGCTACTCATTACTACTATTTTCTATATCGTATTCTACCGTGTCTGCACCATGCTACCCACTGCCATCCTTTCAGCTCTCACCTCTCCCGACTCGACCGTGCTTCTCCATGCTACAGTGTTTTTCACTCGACTTCCACATTTTTTCACTTGACTTCGACAACGGTACATGGTGAGGGTGATATCGCTGATCTACGCAGGAACTGGGAGTTCCATTCTTAAGTGCAGATGTCGTGGTGATAATGGCGACAACGATGATTAATTTCCTACCGAAGAGAGGGAAATCATTATGAACCCTCCCAAATACACAATACATTGAAATGATCATTCAATAACGTAGTGAAAAACTAGAATTTCGTGTCACCAATTCCTGTATTTCTTAATTTTCAACAAAACAGGTGACGTTTTGGGCACTCGGTTCTAAAGTATCATTTCCCACGCGGAATTCGCCTACATCGTTGAGCCAACAGAAAATCGAAAATTTAGAGCCTTTTTTTTTATTGAAATAGACTGCAAGGAAGGTCTCCTGTTGAGAAAGTAGCTATGCTCGCGGTTCATCGTTTCCAGTGCATAGTTTGACTCATATGGAATAGCCTAAATATTCGGAGAGAAAGATGTCTCTAGTCACCAGGGGCACCAACACCCTCGCATTGGTGTCTTAGTCAAGTGAAAAATTGTCTAACTGAAGTGAAAATCACTGTACCTCGCGGTTGTCTCTTGCGTAATCTTTTCTTCCAGT
>CAJPEV010002185.1:0-48945 GCA_905338385.1 Darwinula stevensoni | reverse complement strand
TACGGTCTGGCCCGGTCCGATGCCAGGGCATGAGTGTTTGGATTTTCCTTGTTTGCCTCGCCTCGATCGCTCGAGGGGAGACGGACCTTGAATGGAGTGTTGAAACGAGTGTTGAAAGGGGTGTTGAAAGGCTTGTGGATGCCGGGACACCTTTCAACACGGGCTGGTTTCACCAGTTTCTCCTGGATCCTTTCACCGGGTTCGAAGTGTCGTCGGAAAAAAATGCAGGTCTCTTGGTCATGATGCAAAACTCGATCTAGAGAACAATCGTGTGATGAGGGGGGGTTTCATCACTCTGTGGGCGAGAGATTTCGTTCATGGGGGGGGGTTCCAGATGAAGCGGAGATACTTCGTGCGATTTCACGGGTTAATGAAGAGGTTAGCCTCAGCGACCTGAGGTTACCCTCGAGGTCATTCTTAGCGGCTTTCGCAGGAACGCCGGATGTCGGAGGAGGATCCCCCGGGGGGGAGGGGTGTCCCCTGGAGGGGGAGGGGTGTCCCCTGGGGCGTGTCTCACAGGTGTCTCGATTCATCTTTCCTCGAAAGTCGTGAGTCGTGTGCGTCCTCGCGTGCCGGGGATCGATGGGAAACGTGGAGATGAGACGACAAGCGAACGCGATAACGCCCGTGTCGTGCATCGACGACCGAAGAAAACACGCGCGGCCGAGGCGGGGAAAGCCGAGAGTCATCGTGACTCTTCGGTTTTGAAACTGTTTGTGTTCGGGAGGGAGGGCCACTCGGAGCTTAAGAAATGCGAATTCGATATTCTCTTTTCAAATAATACTTGCGCACTGTAAAAAATAAAAGTTCTCGAGAGAAACCTTTATAGAACCATTTTCGCGGAGGAAAAATTAGGCGCGAGATTCACGTGATCGCTCCCACGAGTAAGGTTGTAAAATTATCGGTAAGGGAGAGGGCATTACTTACAGGTAACTTACGAGTAATTATCGTAATTACTGGTTCTTTACCGGTGTATTATCTCTAGGTTCCCTGTGCTCAAAGAGAGTCAAATAAAGCAATTCAAAAAAAGAGTCTCAATATCCTCTTTTGCAACCCATAAAGCAACATCCCACTTAGGAAATATTGAGAGAGACAAGCTTTGGCAGGGAACTCGAGAGATGTGGATACAGAGAGAGCTGCTGGATCTCTTCTATTTTTGACATACTGGGCACAAAAAGATGCCAAATCTGGAAAATGCGCAAGAAGTATAAGTAAAATATTTAAAGTATATAAATTAAATGCCTTAGATGTCAAAACCTGACTCTTCTAAGTTTTCTACTGCATACTAACTCAAGAGGTTAAGTTTGCGCGACCCTTTTCTTGAAGCAGATCACAATGGAACTGCTGAAGAAGAAGCGGTATTTAATTTTTTTTTTAGATCGCAAGCGAAACGGAGTCACCTTTCATCCTTTTCATCATAACCTTGAAAATATTCCAGCTGTTTAGCTGCAAGCATCGTGAGTGATATGGTCTTTTGAAAGTGCTTCGTTACGCAAAATAGAATTTTTCTTTTGGAAATTATGCAATAAATAAAACAGCAGTAGGGTATCCCCGGCCCGGAAAAAGCAAATCACCGGGATTCCTGAGCCCCATTCGAGCCATGCATGGATCTCCTATTATCGAATTCGTTCCCCAGCAGGAATGGGAATGAGACGAGGCCGTGGGGCATGTGAGGAAACATGCGAGGAAGTCAACTCAGATACGTCCCAGACGTTTTCCCACTGATATAGTATACTGGTACTGATATAGTATACTGGTACTATACATGGAAGACTATTGCTGTTTTGTCTCGCAGAAGGCCTACAAAGATGACGGCTATGGCCGTCTTTTCCGCCAACGTGTTAAGGACTCTTAATGATCTTTGTATCGTTTAAAATCCATTCAATCAAATTCATTCTAAACAGCAGTCTATTCTGAACTTGATCATGTTTCCTAAACCGATCCAAAACAGATTTGAATCCGATTCAGAAAGCCTGTTCCAGGCCGAACGAATAATTATTTAAATTAAACTCGCTTCTGCTGTGCAAGAATGCAAAAATGAAAATCTCGAGTCTTAGGCTGAACTTGTTTCAGCCTAGGTAGACTAGAACTTGAAGCTGTCGAATGCAAGAATCACCATGAGCGCACTAATTGGGGCCGTCGTTTGCGAGTTACGTGGAAGGTACATTATGATCCTTAAAATGATCGACAGGCTCGATTCCAAGGAAATTCTGTGCAGGCAGGTTCCTGCCCGGTATGCATTTCTCGGAGGAATTACACTCGACCTTCCGGTCGTCATTAACATTTTTTTCACTAATGAGGCGAAGTTTCACATGGCCGGAAAAAAAAACCAAACAAAATGAAAAACTGGGGAAAAAAGGACTGGTTGGGGAAGGAAGCGATTAATTACTTTTAGCACTGATTCGCGCGTGTCTGCGTACGACATACGAAGCTGCCGGGAAAAGAGGAGCTTACCAGAGACGAGCAAAGCCGACCTGGAGCAAGCCGACCGAAATAGTCCTGACCCCCGCCTGACTGGGGTCAGGGTTATTTCGTGAAAGTGCAGTTCTAGTCGGAACAGGCGCGACTCTCATTCTCTTCTAAGATTTTTATCAAGTATTTTCTTTTTACGAGGTTGGATCGAAGAGTAATGACTTTTTTTTTTCCCCAAATGGGGAAAAAAATGTTTTTCAGGGTAGATGTTACCATAGAGGGGACAGTATTGAGAAACGTACGTGTGATTGATACTGCATGAAAACAGGCAGCAAGAAAAAAATAATCAGTCGTTACTTTTTGATCCATCCTCATACTTTCGTTCGTCCGTGAGTGATTTCATAAAATACTCCAGTGACGCTGGTAAATAACGTAGGTTCCTACCCTCGACATGAAAAAGACGGAATAGGACGAAAGCGCGACACTTTTTTACCTTCGGTGTCGTAGCCGCCACAATATTTATTGCGGATTTGAACAGGATAAACACAATTAATGCGTATTGGCCTCGGGTAAGAAAATCTCTGTGCGGCTCATTCCACAGCATAAACATAAAAGACGTGCAGAAATGCTGCAGAAGAGGCTTTGATACCTTTGTGATTACGTCACCGTCATCGGCTCTGGCATAGGATCGCTCTTTCGAGCAAAAAAAGGAATAAAGCAGGATATTATGCAATTTTCTAGCGGTAAAAACTGCTGAAAACCATGAAAATATGATTCACTGGTAATTTACCGGTGATATTACCCGTAAGGAACACTGGGGTAATTGCCGGTTATCCGGCGACGTTACGGTAATGTTACCACCACTCACAACTCGTGGGCCACAAGTAACTATTAAGCAAAGATAGAGGGGAAAAAAATGGTTCCAGGGATCAGAAAACAGAGACTTATTAATTCAAAAGCTACCGTCGTTGTTTTTGTGCGTCGTTGTGACAAATAGTTTTTGAAGTGAACTTAAAATCATTTTAAGTGTTTTTTTCGATCACCGAAATCGGAAAGCGTCCAGCCATCGGAGAGATCTAATCCCGATTTTTACGGTCGGGGATATCACGTTTTGAATGAATTAGCGATGAAACTTTTTTTTAGGAATTGACGGATTTTGAGTCTCGCGTTTTTCTGATTGCCGAGGGGAAATTTTGCCGGCAGTCTCGTTGTCGTCGCGATCGACTCAGAGGCTTCAAATGCTCGAGATCGCGTCTCGGAGAGGAAAATTACTAGATCCAAATTGAATATTAAATTTGAAGGCTCGTACAGCGCGAAGATATGAAGCGGAAAGGAGCCGTCGGTGCTTCCGGGTCGGTCGAGGGTTGGAATGGGTTGAACCAGGCGTCGCGGTCTGTCTCGCGGTTTCCGCTTTTCCTCGCGAGGTTTTCTCGCGATCGGTCGGTTGTTGAGGCTTAGCGGCTGTTGGTGAGGTTTAGCCGCTGTTAGACCGTGAGTTAAAAGTTATACTAGTATGAGGATGTGGGGGGAGGGGGTGAAAGGTCGTTTTGTTACCCGGGGCGGTTAGTGAAGGGTGAGTAGAAGGGACGGTTTCGAAGCGCTGGTCTTACCGTTTGGGGCCGTCGATGGCGGCACGATGGCATGATAGGGGGAAAAGAGGATGCGAACAGGGATTTCAAATTGTAGGAAGGTGGTGATTTTGTCGATATGGAAATGTGATTATCATGAAGCAACTGCCGTTTCGGGTGGCCTTCTCGTTCGTGGGCTGAGAATTACGCTTAAAATTGTGAGTTGTTGTGGTCCCATTCCGGAGGGAACGCTGCACTTTGCGGTCTGCGGGGCCAAAGAGCTGGGAAGGCGGCTCCGAGCTGGGAAGGCGGCTCCGAGCCGGGAAGGCGGATCCGAGCGGGGACGGACGGGAGACGTCGTAAAAGAGAAAGCTGGACTTCTTGTGGGGTCGAAGCGTCACATTCGGCTCACACGAGATGGTTTGATGACTTGGTGGCTCGGTGGCTGTCGGACTTGCAGGGGGAAGCGACCGACTTGCGTAAGAAACGTTTTCGACGGGGTGCTTCTTTGTGGGATGAAAAGGAGTCGGAGGGAGTTTTCCGCCTTCGCTTCGATTACATTGTGCAAAAGACGCTTTTAGTAGCTTTGAATGGGACATTTCTTCGGAGTGTTGTGTCATGAGAGAAAGGAAAATTCTAATGTTTTATTCCTTTAGAATTTTATATATAATGCTTTTTTTTCTTTGAAAGGGGTGGAGGAACGAAGAATACGAAGCAGGATGTGTGCCAGAAAAAAGAAAGGAAACATTATGCAAA
Organism: Darwinula stevensoni; assembly: GCA_905338385.1. Classification (NCBI taxonomy): domain Eukaryota; kingdom Metazoa; phylum Arthropoda; class Ostracoda; order Podocopida; family Darwinulidae; genus Darwinula; species Darwinula stevensoni. The sequence goes on along the minus strand of CAJPEV010002185.1, from coordinate 44,209 downwards.
TATGCAAATAGGCAAATATTTGTACCGAGAGAAAGGTCGAGACCGAACTTTGAGGTGGCACTAAACTATATATAATTATAATAAATTAATAAATATAATATACAACTTATAAGTAATATCATACATATAATATATACTAATATCATTATTTCGCTCGAGAAGTTCTGAGAATGCTTTGAGCTTTGTGTAATGGAATTAGGCAAAACTCGCGCCAAGAAGCGCTCCGTCTCCAAAGAACTCTGCTATCGAAGGCCGAATTTTCGTCAATTTTTGGAGGTTCTTGCAGTCAACACTAGATGTCTCTGGTGGGGGAGCTGATACGCCGCTTGCTCGTTCGCGCCTGTTAGAGAGATAATCGGTGGCAACGAGCTTATCGGGCTCCATCTCAACCCGAAGTCTGTTTCTAGGAATTCGCTGCCCAGGGTAGAAAATTGTAGAGAGAAATCTGATGAAATGGGGACAGAAAATGGCTGGACGGGACGCTCACTCCGTCCTGCGGTCCCAGGTAGCAATTCATCTGGCCGTAGTTTGAAGACGGTTGGCTCCAGGTGTCGGCTTTCTCTTGGGCTTTCGCTTGTAACGGTTAGCTGGGGGTGTGACGGTTAGCTGGTCCCTGATGCACAAATGGAACGATTTTGTCTGCCGAGGCAGGAGGTCGCCGTGATTCTTTCATTAGGAGTGTTTTTTTTTTTTCATACTGTCGAGGCTTGTCGTTTCACTCCGGACATTCCATTCAATGAAGAAATCCGGTCGTTTTTGTCCGAAAACGAAATGAAGCCGCGTTGATTCTACTTTCGTTCTTCCTCGGCTATTTATTGAACTCCACAACTGACTTCGGCGAAAGGCATGTGTAATATTTTCGTGCATCTAGACGAGACTGCTCTTCGATTGAACTTACTTTGTGAAATGGAATGTGCTGAAAAAGCAATCGAAAAAAGGTTCAGCATTCCTTAGTCTCCTTCTTTATTAATTTTATGTATTTATTAATAATTTATTTGTATTCTCGGAGAGATAGGGAGGAATCGATTGGCTTAGTTCGCCAGAGCCCCTGCCAAACCTGATCTTTTCTGGTTTTTGTGGCTCAGAGGCCGATGATGGAGATATGATCGTTGAGGTTGTGCTTTCGTGTCGATGGCACTGCCTCCTGTCGTGGGGATTCCGAAACGCCAACTTTACAAAAGAGCCGTAGATGTCGCCAGACACCACCAATTTTTTTAAAAGGGATCTTCCTTCAGTTTTCCTGCTTCTCCCACGTTATACCGCTCCAATCGGTTTCCTTCTCACCGCTTTTTTCCTTTCTTATCTGATTTAGTTTTTATTCGTTGAGGAGACCACGGAGAAGCACAGTATTCACAGTCCAAGTGACTTCGTGAAGTGAAGTGACTTCATCCAACTAGTTTAGTTTCAGTTTGTCATTTATCTTCACCCAATTGAAGCTGGAAACGAGCTTTAACTAAACCTATGTGCACTTTTTCAGTTCAGTTATTATACATTAACTGAAACTTGAGGTGCGACTGAACTGGAAACAAAATGGCGTTAAATGAACAGAACGGGAATAAACCGGAACGGAAGCATATGCTGGAAAATGGTTCCGATTGGTGTTGGTTTAAGTTTACCAACAAATAATATGCAGATTACCCGTACTTAAAGCTTACCGCCAGTTCCAGCTCATCTCCAGTTAATGGGTACGCATTTAACCAGTTTATTTTCAGTTTATAAAATTTATTTGGAGACTAACTGTAATTGGACTCAAGCGAAACAAAGACTAAAACTATTAATGAACGATATGAAATGACAGAAAGAGTTGAAGACAGTGTTACGACTTTCCAATGTTCCTGCGACCGGGGGAGGGAAAGGGAGTATGAGTTTTTCCGCTTTCGGACTCGACCCATGTGAGCCAGCAGCCAAATTTCACGACGGCAGTCGTCGTCGCACCGCGAAAATGCGGACGGACAGAAGCCAGCACAGACGTGCAGAGGCACCCGACACGAAAGTGAGAGGGCGGATACATCTGCCAATAGTAGGAAGAAGTGGAATGCAGGTGTTCAACGTGCATCAGAAGCGTAAATAAATAAATAAATAAATAAATAAATAAATAATGCGGGATGCCATATGATGAACGTGCTCAGAGAAATGCCTCGACGGTTCATGCCAAAGCCAATGCACGCCAAAGCTTGTGTCATGCTTCTATCATATGAACAAGGAAATCGTTCCTGAAGCAAAACAGAGCTACGTGATTTATTCAGGAAAAGCTTCTTGAAAGCTTATTTTGACTAAAAATGAAAAGTCGCGGTCGGGGATGAAGTGGAATCACTCGGGTCTCGCTGCGAAATTAAAGTTCGGAACCGACCGAGTCGGTCGTTTTCGTTCCCGATCGGGAAAACGGAGCCGAGCGTTCTCGGCTGGAATATGGATCGGCGCCTTTGGAATTGCGGGTTACGAAACCGTCACTTTCTCCCTCTGTGGGACCGGCCTTCACGGACGCGGAGACTTCGCTCTGACCTTTGCCTGGAGAAGCAACCAAAGGGCACGCGGGCGGGAAGAAGGACGGGGACGCCATCCCCGTCCGTGAGACGACTTCGCTCGACCGACACCAGATGTCTCTCGCGTCGTGCAGTCGAGATTCAGCACGTGCGCGTGAAACGGTGGAGGGGAATAAGCAGGCACGAGAGTCAATAATGGGCATTTTTAACGGAGAGACGAAGTGTTGCTGCCGCATGACGACTGTTCCAACGCAAACTGAAATCCCAGCGACATTAATATTTAAGGAAAAGAAACTATTTAAGGAATAACCTTATTATTTCTTACCACTTCGGGCACCGAGCCTGAACCTCTGGTACGCAGTTTTGGATCGATCCAAGTCGTAATCAGATTTGGATTTAGATTGAATCGTGAAAGTGGAGTGGTCGACTTCTCTATCGACTGACTGATCTAATTTCCTCTAATTAATTAACGTAATTGCTCGGAACAGTTTCCAGTCTCGCGGCTTTCGGAAAAATCGGAAACCGAGTCGGAAAATTATCGAAAAAAGTTCTGAACCGTTCTTGAAAAAGTTCTTAGAACTTTGTTCGATTTTTTTTTTGCATCTAAGCGAACTTCGATCCAATTTGTGATGAAATTGTTAATTGATGTCCCGTTGATTGCTGATTGAAGTCCTCTCGCGATGTATGGACGGAAAGAAAGCCGATGTGACTTTTAAACTCGGCAATGTCAAGTTTCTCTTCTATGTGACAAATTTGATGAGAATTACAAAAATAAGATGTAAAAATGGATAGAACGCGTTTGCTTTCGCCGGAACATAGGCGTTCGTCCGACGATGATCGTGTCGCGATTGGCTGCGATTCCGTGCGTGCGTGCGTGATTTCTGCGTTTTTAGCCAGGCACAGCCGCGTTGGCGACGGGGACCCGCAAGTATTTTTTTGTGCTTAAATAAAATTTATCCATAAGTTGAAAACGCTCATGATATAAGATCAGGGTGATACCGTATCCCACCCTGCGGTTGAAGTCGTCCAGGAACGTCGGGCGGGACGGGAGCCCGAGGTCAAGGTCCTTGAGGTCCTTCCATTATGCAGTGTTTGCCTACGATTCGTGCTGCTCCATCGATTGCCGATGAGGATGCCGATGCCGATGACGATGTGGGTGGAGTTCCGAGAAACGCTCGGCCGTCTCGAGACCGTTTATCTCTCACGGACATCGCGATGACACGGCGAGAGCGGCATCTCGAGGGCGCGGAAAGGAACTTTCACTTTCGAGGGAGGTGTCCGTTACGTCATCGCGGTCGTCGTGGGACGCAAGGGGTTGGGGGGTCCGAGGGGCGGGGGAAGTCGTCCGTCGCGATTCGCTCCGCGCCGCTCGAGGAGTCGGGTCCCATGACTCCGTCGAGGTCGGGAAGGATCGCGTTGCGTGAAGGGGGGTGCGTGAGAGCGGGGAAAGGGAGACAGTGCTTCGCTGGGTGTTGCCATGGGATTCCTGCATCGATCGGAGGGGCGAGGGTTTAATTGGGACGACGGGGATCGGCGGATGAAATCCCGGAGGGGGTCTCCGCGCCGATCCGGGACTTGGCCGTGAGTGCTTCGAGAGAGGGAGGGGGGTGCGAGTGCATGCCGTGGAAGGTGGAGTGAGGGTGGAAGGTGGCGGTCGTGGAAGGTGGCGGTCGTGGATTCCCCGGTCGTCGGCGGTTGTTTTCGGTTTCCACGGTTCCATGTCGCACGGGGAGACTCTGCCGCTTCGGTAGTTTTTTTTTTTCGTGGGTGACTCGGTGTGGCTGCTTTCGGCTTCGGCTCGGGTGACGGCGGGGAATAACGCTTTTCTCTCTGCGATCTTTCTCGTCTCGACTAGGATTCTGCGGGTTCTCGTCCGTCGGTCTTTCCGTTCCCGAGTGCAACGTTGTAAATCTGTCGCGAGTGGCTGCTGTGACTATCGGACTCTTTTAATACAATTATTTTATTTTAAAATGCGTTTTGAGTACTTTTCGCATTATTTGCCGTTTGCATCAATTTACTTTACAATTTGCATCAATTTACGATGTATTTACATCAAATATTTCGTATTTTCATCAGTATGATGCAAATTTTACGAATACGAAATGCTCGCCTTGGAGTATTTTAAACGCAAGTTACATGGTGGGTAGAATGCTTGAAATTCAAATAAGAAAATGCTAAAAAGTAAAAAAAAAATATACTTTCGAACCTTGGATGATGGTCTGTATCTGCCCTTAGGTGAAGGTCTTGGTCCATGTCTTGGTCTATATCTTGGTCTTGGCGCAGGAGATCGGCGAGGAATTTCTTTATTTCCGATGAATCCTGTCGCTCCGACGGCTCATGAGGTGGCTCATGAAGTGGCTCATGAAGTGGCTCGATAAGTGGCTCACGAGGTGACAGACGCGTCGCATGGCGACAGTCGTGGCTGCGAATATTTTAAATAACTCCAATTTTGAGTACTCGGGCCTCTTCGGTCGATAAAGTACGAGAATTTTCCCAAGGTTTTGAGTCAAAAAACCCAAACAGGCACGAGATGTAAGACACTTCTGAGAAATCTTCGGCTCCACGTTCTGTTTACCAAATTCTCTAGCTGAGGTCGACATGAATGTTTCCAGGAGGCACGTTTCTCACTGCAAATAAATAATCCTCCGGGTGCTGAAGTTTTGGCGCGCAATTGAATTCCCCTAGGTAACGACCAGAAAAGGAACTTTGCTTGCTTTTTCCCGCCATTTTTCAAAATATGATTTATCGATGCGATTCCATCATTTACATGAGCTCATTCAATGTTGAGAAAAAACGAAATGTTTGCACCAAATGGGAGTCAAGCACCTTGCAGCTTGCTCGGCATCAAATTGCAAATCTTTAAATTGAATTCCTCGAAACCGATCTTCTGGAGCAGCTTCTGCTGCGATTTGCGAAGCGGCAAAGCCCCTGGGTCGCCTGCTTTGGATTCGCTAAATGTTATTCCCGCTTGAAAACTATCGACGGTTTAGAGATGAATTTTGGCACAATGCTAGGTCTCGTGTTGGAACTGGACGGGAGAGAGTTTTCCCCGAATGTGTCCTTCGGTCAGGTACCTTTACCGGTCCTTCGGGCCGGTAAAGAGACAGCGAACGCCAAACGTCTCGTCCGGTGGCCGACCGAATCCCGCCGAGAAATGAAAGCCCGAAAATATCTCGTTCCGATTTGTCGCCAGCCTACGTATTTACGTGCTATTTCCGTCGATTTCGAAAGTCAGTCGGTCTGTTACGGGTGCGATTCGTGATTCGTGTACGGGACGTTTCAGACGCTTCGTCGTTCTGAGAATCTGCCGACTTGAGGATTTTTGTCGTTGCCGATGAAACGACATCGTAAGAGTAGCTGCAGAGGCTAGCATACGAGCTCTTAAAAGTGAAAAAAATCGGAGAATGTCTGATCCTGGTTCTCTTGGCATTTCAATTTCCCCGAAGATGACTGGCACTTTCGTTTTTTTTTTTGCTTCTATGTGAGGCTTATTATCACATCCGCCCGCGTGGAACTGCAGGAGCAGTTCTACCTGACGAGTCAAGATTACTTATACGGTTTCTGAATGCCAAGGGGTTGTCCGATAGAAATGAGAGCAAAATGGTTGTATGCATGGGAATTACGATGGAATGTCTGTCACGACTGGCTTGCAATATTAGAGAAGCCATTAAGCCATTAAAATTCGTGTTCGCGACACGATCGTAGAGATATATGGCTGGAGATAGACGATGAGATAATTGTAGAGCGATGATGAGATGATAGCGAGGAGATAGATGAAGGCAGATGATGGATGCTCTCTCGCGATAAACGAGGAGGAGGAGCGGGGCGGGGGGCATTCATCGACCGACGGTTCAAAAAGCGTGATATATCGATGCTGTTAGACGTTTGTTCGGGCGGGGAGAATGCGTTTCCGTGAGGCGTGGTGGGACCGGAATGCAAGTTCAAGGGTGGGAAATCCAGCGAAGGTGAGAGAAAGGGTCGGAGTTTCTCGTGCAGATACGGTATTTAGGGCCGATGATGATGAGCCCGAGGCGTGGCAGGAAGAATTTCTGCCTCGTCACAGTGTTGAAGGTTGGAGGAGCCCGGCGAGAGAGTTGTGAATGAGAGGCATCCGCCGCGACTGACTGACTGGAAGGCGGCGTTCTCGGCTTCTGCCTCCTCTTCTCTCTCTCTCCTTTCCTCCCCATTTCCCGTCCGCTTTTGACGACTCTTTGCGCGATGGAAGTGGTGAAGCCGTGTTTCGTCTGTTGCGATTGCAGGAGGACCCGATCTCTGAACGCGCCGAGCCCCTTCCACCAATTCGGGCCATGTGGCAGGATCATGAAGAACTCCGCCATGATCATGTGAGTCCTCGCACTTTTCCTTTCGTTCTCCCCGGACTCGGTGACAGTCGTACGACCGTCCGTGCAGGCAAATCCAAGACCCGGCGTCTCAGCGCCTCACTTGGTACAAACCCCCGCTGACCGTGCTGGTGATCAAGAAAGTTCGAGACGGGTCCGTGAACCCTCCCTTCCTTCAGCTCATCACCTGGCTCATCGAGGTGAGTCACGAGCTCTCCTTCCCTCCCAGAGAGCGAATGATGAATCCATGGATCCACGCTTGTTCGGAGCCTGCCCCCTGGTGCCACCGAGGCACAGCTTCCTGCTCTGGTTCCGGCTCGGGCTCTCGCTCCCGGGCTCGAAAGCGCCTCTTCCCTTTTTTCCCACACGCGTCTGGCAAATGACCAGATGGCGTGACTGAAGAAACCTTGAAAAAGGCAGTGAATCCGGGAGATATTTCATTTCGCTCTTCTTTCAATTACGATTCGTGAAATAACCCCGAACAGGAGAACATTTCTCCTCAAGGATGCACATTTTCAGGCCGTTAAATACGACTCGCACATTTTTTTAAATATTTCCTCTGGGAAAATTTCTTCCCGTGCTTTAGTCTCGTTTATAGCTGCGTTTCTCAACCGTTCTCACCATTTCTGGACGGTCTCCGTTTCCCAACGACCTGAAGATGTGAATTGCGAGTGTTAGTCCACTGTGGATAAAGTAAGGAATAGCAAAGAAAATACTTGCGGAGAAAGCTTATTTGAACGAAGCACCCATTCAGCGAAGAAGAATGAAATTCCATGGGGCAAAAACTCATTCACTCTACGTCTCAATCATCACAATAATTAATTTCTTGACCTTTTAAGTTTCTTAAATCGAAAAGATGTGGCGCTAGAATTGTAGAAGAGTTGGGTGCAGGGAAATGCGCCGTCTTTTTTGTGCCGACACTGATAAAACGGACTGTCGCATACTAGTCTGTGTCCAACTTCTTATTTTGACAGTCATGAGATCAATACTTTTTGAGTTATCATTTAATGACAAATGTAAGATAAAACCAGAGGATGGAACCGTAAGTGGATCCTTAAAAAAAAAATAAGGCTCACATAATTGAACTAATATTTCATTCCATAGACTCAATACGATGCCTTCATATTTTCTTTTTTTTATTATTTCCTTCATATTAATTTTTTTTTCTGGGCCTGGTTTCGTAGACTCCTTGGAGTCCTTGGCCCCTGCACGATTTAGAACCGCTCATCTAGAATGACGGAGAGAAAGGCTTCGAAACGGCAAACTCGTAAAATTCATTCGACTAGCAGGCCTGCCTCCTCGAGACGTCTGGCACGAACGATGACTTTGGCATCCATTCCGTGCAACAGGATTCTTGCGATGGTCGCTCCCGGATCTCGTCTTCTTTCTTCTGACTTTCCACCGTTTCAAAGGAACTACCTTTCTTCTGCACCTTTCTTCTCTGAGGCAATCGACTATTGCATGTAACGTTTAAGTGCTGACGCCTCCTCCTAGGAAAAGTAATAATAAAAAAAAACAGGATGACGCGATATAAAGAGGTGTCACTGAAAGAAACAACCAAAGAAAGGTGGGAAGCTCCACGTTCCCGGATCCCTAAGAGGATTCCCTACTCCACTTCCTGCCAAAAAAAAAAGACAAAAATTTGTTAGACGTGTCACTGAGAAGCAATAGTAGGTCCTTTTTTTTGGTCGAGCCGATGGGCGCTAATACCATTTAAATGCCTTTTTAAAGCAGTATCATGAACAGATGACATGACATGACACCCGCACGTACGTGTCAAGGTCTTCCGTGTTTCATACGGGAATCCCAAGGACAAATTTCCACTCGGCGTAAACGATTTAACATTTTAATGAATGTTTGCCACTGTCTCGATGATGGCCGTGGGAAGGGTGAGAAAGGATCCGTAACAGTTCTTCGCGTGTTTCCTTATCCGCTTCACTGGACTTCAACGAGCTACGAACGTGAAGTCGGGTGACATCGTCGTTTGCATGAGGAATTCTTGGGAGAATTCAATAGAATTCCATGAGAATACGACGCATATAGCAGCGTGATGCGAAGTGGAATGTGTTTGGGAAAGGGAAGGTGGGAATCAGCTGCACTCCTCTCTATCTCACTATCTTATTTTCTCTCTAAACAGTGATGCCAATGAAGGTATTTCTACCGCCTGTTTCCACTAGCAGGCACTTGTTTCCCCTTTCTACAACCGCTTGTTTCCCCCTTGTACATCCACTTTCTTCTTCTATGACCACTTGCTTCCCCCAGAGAAAACAATTTGAGATATTCCAATCGTGAAGTTCATAATTACTACTCACAGTTTGGGAGGGGGAGGGGGGGGGGGGGGGGGGGTATTGGAAGTTATGAACAAGTTTTGAACTACCCTCCCAGATTAAACGTGATTTCTTCCATGGGCCAGGCGGGGAGGCTTTTCCCGTTGATTCCAGTCTCCATCCTCCATCCCATAGTAGCTTATGCATTTACATCTCAACACTAATTTACCGTGCTCTTTCTCCTCGACGAAACTCTGACGCATTCGTTCTCGGACCGGATTGGAGAAGTGGAATGAGGGAACCTCACATTAGAATGGAATCTTCTCCTGGCTGGTTGCGACCAGTCACAGGAAATCGTTGGAAATGTGTCTTGCACTACGTTGAATACAATCGATGAATATTATTTTTGCTGTTGCCTCGACCGAAACTTGGTGAATGTCTCGCATGTTTGCCAGTGGGAAGTTTATTCAGAGAAGAATAATACTCTTTGGTGCGAGAAACTAAATCGGAGAGGAGTGCAACCATCATAAATGATTGAGAAAAATGCGTGGATCTAAACAGGAGAAACGAATGGTCGTGATGGTGCAAGCGTTCGTGGTCGAGGACCCGGTGCTCCTTCAGATGCCCGCCTTCCTCCAGCTCAAAGACAGGCTCAAGACCTTCCAAGAAGGCAAAGATAATCTCACGGACAAAATCGACTTCATCATCTGCCTTGGAGGTGATGGCACACTTCTCTACGCCTCCTCCTTGTTCCAGGTAGCCTGCACCACTTTTTGGATTCAAATGCTATTTAAATGTCGATCTTCCGTGACTGTGAATGCCGTATATTTTGGGCAAACTGACGTTTTTTATGATATAGGATGGTTCTTGCCTTATTCATGGTGCTTCTGTTTAAGATTTTTTAAAATATAATCATTCGGTTATATTCTGACTAGGTACAGGAAAAAATGGAAAAGAGCAACCCGGCAATCTAGGTTGCCTCTTTTCAGTTATCCTCCACTAGCATGGCTGATCGCTGGCTTCGTGTTCAGGTGGAAATAGATTCTCTTGACTGAACCACTGCAGTTTAATACGCCTAGATCCTACTTTCCTCTCCCTAACTTCATCGCTGGTTCATTCCATTGCTATGTGTTGTTTCGCCGTTTACATTCAATCAAGTCAGGTTTCCGTTGATAGAAAATCCCTTTGAAACGCCCGCCGGCGGAATCCGAGATTGCATAAAGGGAAAATAAACGAGATGAAAAGAGTAACTCGAATTCCCTCCATTACTGGGCCAAGGGGTAGCATGGAAGAGTGAAGCGTTCGAGTTGTGAAGAAGGAGGTCATTGTTGTGATAATTTTCTACGTCTGAGGCTCCATTCTGCACTCGGGTAGGGTGGGATGGATGGAGGGGAGAGGGGGGGGGGGGGGGGGGGGGGAGCGAATTATACGGCATTCACAGTCACGGAAGATCGACATTTAAATAGCATTTGAATCCAAAAAGTGGTGCAGGCTACCTGGAACAAGGAGGAGGCGTAGAGAAGTGTGCCATCACCTCCAAGGCAGATGATGAGGAAGCTTTACAGAGAATTTTTTACTTCTGAGCATGTATTGCGAAAAACTGCTAAACGAAGCACTATATCCATAGAATTGCCTAACGAAGCAGCACAAAGTAAGTTTAGTAGAGCCTATTAATGAAAGCCTCTATTAAAGAACCACCTTTAAAAAAAAATTTGTTCCCGCTTTTGTTCGACCCCGACGATAACTCGATGGGCACACGTGGGCTAGCCATGTGTTGATTTCGCTTTTGTTGAAATTCTTGCCACGATGAGGAAGCTTTACAGAGAATTTTTTACTTCTGAGCATGTATTGGCCGAGAATGCCTGATTGGGCGAAAAAGGATGCTTTTTTCTGGTTTTAAACAAAAAACCTGAAATTAAAAAATTAATTGTGGTCGAGATTCAGAAGTTTGATGAACCGATGAAGTGCGCCCTAGTAGCATATAACATTGAAACAACATTGATTCAATGTTGACTCTATGTTACATGTTACTAGGGCAGCCTCTTGGCATTTTGTCTCATTGTTGACTGGGCTTGCTGAATCTCATACCGTCGCGATGGCTCTGTCGGTGGCGATCTTGGGCTCCCACGAAAGTGGATCTTTAGATGTCAAGGCGCGTTCAGATGTCAAGGTGGTTTTTTTTTCTGATCTTCCAAATGTTGAGGTGGAACCATAGAGTAAGGATGCCTGCACCTTGAATCTCGAACGCGGCGAGTCTTTCTGGTTCCGCCCGAGTCGTATAAATTTCGTGGGTAATCATTGAGCGAGACGACTGTCTCGTGTCTCACTGTTAGCTGTCTCGAAGGAGAGATGGGATGGAATCAATCGAGGATCTTTATGTTCTCTTTTTCCAGCAATCTGTGCCTCCCGTGATGGCATTCCATCTGGGATCCTTGGGATTCCTCACTCCCTTCGAGTTTGACAATTTTCAAGAGCAGGTCACTCACGTTCTCGAAGGTAAGGCACAACCTGGTCTTTCGGTCGCCCGACTCGCACGCGATCGTTCCCAACGTTTTTCTCCGACGCAGGGCATGCGGCACTGACCCTGCGAAGTCGCTTGAGGTGCTTGCTGATGCGCAAAGGAGAAGACGGGAAACTGACCCGTTCTCCGAAAGGGCACTCGAGCACGAGTTTCCTCGTCTTGAACGAGGTGGTGATCGATCGTGGACCGAGTCCCTACCTGTGCAACATCGACCTGTACCTGGACGGGAAACTCATCACGTCCGTCCAAGGGGATGGTACTGACACTCCACCCGTCGACACGGGATGCCCCGCGCGAACCGTCACCGTCTGTGTCTCTTGCACAGGACTGATCGTGTCCACGCCGACTGGAAGCACGGCGTATGCGGTGGCGGCTGGGGCATCCATGATCCACCCGAGCGTCCCGGCCGTCATGGTGACTCCCATCTGCCCTCATTCTCTCTCTTTCCGTCCCATCGTCGTCCCGGCTGGAGTCGAACTCAAAGTCAGTTCTTGGCTCTTTCCTCGAGCTTATCGAGTTCTAGCGCGTGTACGTTCAAGTGTTTCGATAGATGAAGTCTCTATTGGATTTTCTCTCCCCCGTGAGTTCCTAGCCCAATAATGAAGGCTAGGGGTGGATTTTTGAACCGAGCATCATCCGATAATGTAGCTTTATTTTCGGGGAAAATACTCTATTATCAAAGAAGCGATTTTTTAACCGAAAATTATCCGCAATGCTACATTATATGTAGACACCGGTTCGCGATTATAAAGGAGCAGTTCTAGAGGTCCTCTTTCGTCGATAATGTTGGATTATTTTCAGCAATCGCAATGGACGGCTTTCATCATGCAGGGTAAACCTACCCAATTCTTTGATACTGAAACTTTGGTGAAAATGAAACTATGCTTATGTGATGCATACTGACATAAATTTAGTATTTATTAATAGATTGATGCATCATCAATAGATACATAGTGCTGCCATCAAACGGGCATTCGTGGCATTACATAAACTATAACAGTTAACTCTGTGAATGGCTATAGCCACTATCACAAAATTAGGTAGGTTTACCCTATATTGGTATCGCCTCGTATTAAACCGACATTTTGCGTTAAGGGCGGGTGGGGCATTTAGATTTTTGGTCCTGAAGAAGGTAGTTGTGCCGTAAACTCCCCAAAAAATTTGTCATTTATTGCCTCAACATATCTCCAAAGTAGGACTTCAGAGTGCAGTCTGAATCCGTACGGAAATTCTCGAAATGAATATATTCAAATGGTTCATGGTAGTCCCCACTCCTGGGGCACGATGGACCTTTTCTAAATCACCGTTTCTATTTCATATAACGTGGCATTGTCACCTTAGTCTCTTGGATGACAACTGCGGAAAGGGGAACTCCCTGTCCCTGGCTTCTCACCGTCCAAAAAGTTTCCCACAGCTTCCAGATACGCTTTATAAGGGTTGCAAACTGTCTCGTCCAAAGGCTCCAGGGGGCAATATCAAGATAATGATAACATTTTTCTTGAGAAATAGCATGACTTGGAATATCCAAATGGCTGTCACGATTGCCCAAAATCAAAAGAACTAGGGCTTCTCGACTTCATCGCGTGAACCTTTGGATTTGCCTAAAGCACATGCTAGATTTCGGTGGTCATCCACCAAGATGGACGGACCGACCCCGAGGATCCTTCAAGGGCATTGCGGAGCATGTTCCAAGCATTTAAGCATTTTCATAGGAAACAATGACTGCAGAAAGACTTTTACTATCAGTCTGAATCCGATAGATCGCCTCGCTCGGCTGAAACAATCTGTCCGACAACTTGTTGTGCAGCATTTTTCGGAATCACCTTTGGAGCGCCAGGAACTCTGGAGGTAGATAATTTACCACAAATCCGAGTGGTAAACTTGATGAACTCGACTGTAAAAGAAAAGAGAATGTTGCGGCATCGTCGTTGGTGTCCCACTCATTTTTTTCAACAATTCCATGAATGGCAAGGAAACAAACGATGATAACGGAATGTGCACTACGTCAAAATTTAGCCAAATGACAAGGCCACTACAAAGTCTAGTCCCGAAAGACTGCCCTTCCTTACGTCCTCCTAAGCCAAAATTATCTGTAAGACTCCCCCCCCCCCTTCAAATATGCAGTTTTCTTAATTTTTTAAATACTTATACGGAAACAAGAGCACGAAATGGCTCAAGATCACTAAAATAAATTTTCACAAGCATGATGAATCATACATATGAATTTCATGGTAGCGTCTTCGATTTTTTAAGTGCTGCAGAGGGTGGTTCATCGTGCCCCGTTGTTCATCGTGCCCCACCCTCCCTTGTACAGAGGAGTCATTGCGGACAAATCAAATCCCATCGAGATTTTTAATGACGCAGAGTTTCGAGATGGATTCCGCGTCGCGGAGGAAAGGTTTTCTTCACTGCTTATTTGTTGGAATCTGACCTGACAGGGAAATAACGTTACTGGAGTGCCTTCACTTCTGCGATTGCGCGTTGCTTCTCGTTTCTACGCGACGAACTCTCTTTCTTGGTGTCGGGGGATTTTTTTTTTCAGGCCATTTATGACACTGATTAATTCATGCGATGCGTGCTGCCATCTTTAAAAACGCATTCCATTTGCGTTCTCGCGTACGAGATGCGACGTTGCCGCTACTAACCGTCCTGGAAAATAATTTAAAATTATCACAATAGAGCATTATCAAATGCCGCTTCATCTGGCGAGTTCAAAAATCGGGGAAAAAATCATGTTCCCCTTCATAAAGCCGTATAATCCAATAATGCAGGATTATTTAGAGCTCGGTTCAAAAATCCACCCTCCAAGTAGAAATACAGTCGCCCCCAAGGGCACGGCGCAAATCTTGAACCCGGCATGCTCACAGTTATCTCAGGAAGGCAGAATACGTAGATATTTACCTAAGATAATTGGAACTCCACCTCTTCCCGCTTGTGCAGTGGGTCAACAAAAAATCTCCTCCCCCTTGAAAAGTCTAACAACTCTCATTCCATCCTTCTTTTTCGATGCTCCAATTCGCGCGCCGTCTCGTTCCCCGCACTTAGATTACGCTCGCTGCCCTGAATTCCGTGCCTCAAAGATAAACCCAATGGGCCTTGCTTTCACGGTTCGGACTTGTGAGCAGAGAGAGAAGCGCAAGAGAATATGTAGACCCCCGTCAGTGACTCATGTGTTCGTATCGATCGTCGCCGACAGGTGGCGTCACGTGCATCGTGTCACGTGCGACGTCTTGCTCGTATTTGTCAGTACGTGCCAGCGATGGAGCAAGGTCAATTGTACTCACGTGCAGCTTTGTATGCGTTCAAATGTGTCACCTTGTTTATCATGAACTGATTTCCTGTACGGGAAACCAGGCCACAATAAACCACTCCCCCCTCTCGTCTCGTGTCTCTCGGGCTATCATTTCTGTCTGCTCTTTCTGGATCACCCGAACGAACCGTTTCATCATAAGCGCAGCCTGCATGGGAAATGTGTGGGGGGGGGGGAGTTCTAGGATACTATTGCATTTCATGCGTATCTTCCTAATTTTTGCTTAATTTTCTGAAAAGTAGGGAGGGGGATGAACATACCCCCTCTTGGCCCCCTGATGCTACATAGCTGCATATCTTATCTTGGCTGCTGGTTTGACCGAAAGATTGACAGATAGCTTACTCCGAGAAAGTATGATTGAATTTGAAAGGTGTCAGCAGCAGAGAAATCTGTGCCCGTGAATTGTGCGCTCGTAACTCACGGGACAGATAATGAAGGGGAAAATGCTGCTCGGCGATTCCCATCGAGCTTCCGTGATTGATTTGTTGGGCCAAGTGATGCCACATTCCATATTCAAATTCCAGTCTGAGATGTCATTCGATTTGATTTATGAGATGTTGGACGCTAAATTTTCAATGCTTGCGTGCTTCGTGATGCCTCGTGTCGTTTTCCATCCGTGAAATGTTTCCTTGTGTGTCAGAGGATAGAAATGCACTGAAACCTGATTCCCTTCGAGCCATCTTCGTCGGCATACACGTGCATGCGGGTCTTAACATAATTACTCGTTAGCAGTTTTGTGCTCTTTCACGGCGCCAACCGCACGATGGCAATCGAAGGAACTGTAGACGGACAGAAAAAGAAGGAAACTCCTCGTACAGAGTGGTGCACAAAAACTTAGACCATTTCAAATTCTTACAAAGTTTAAAAAATTTATTTCGATACTTAGGACACAAAGTCTTCGACTATGGGTATTATTTTTTCTTCAGTTAGTTGCGCCATTTCAACATTCCTGAGAAAAAGACAGTGTTAATTCAACTTTTTGAGTAGCACTACTTAATCAAATTTGTTTTAGAAGATTAGGAAAAATAATAAAAAGTTATAAAGATTTTAAATGGTCTAAGTTTTTTTGTGTGCCACCCGATATAACGTAATATTTTGAAAATTCTGCTTCCTGAGATACTTGCTGAGAAGCACAGAAGAAATGAGAGAAAATCTTCAGAAAATTTTCGGCCAGGACTGGGTAAGGATTTAGAAGCGTTTTTAAGCATACAGCATGTTCTGAATGTTCGTGATGGCAGATCATGTTGAATGTTCGTGGTGGCCGATCATGTTGAATGTTTGTGTTTGCAGATCATGTTGAATCCAGATGCGCGAAGCAGTGCATCGATTTCCTTCGATGGACGCCATACCCAACAGCTTCAGCACGGTGACAGGTGAGGTTCCTCCTTGTATCCACTTCACAGTCGCAGCTGCAGCGGGTTTTACCATCGTAGTCCAAATGGTCACCAATAACCATCGGAGGGTCAACATTTTCATGGTGACATGATCTTGGCAGGCATCGTTTTTCAACAATCATTCTGAGTCAAGTGTACAAAAACCCCCCAATTTCAGTGGCAATCTCACTCCGCCAGATCCGGAACAGGTGAAGTAACATACATAGTCTTGAAGGGCTTGATCCAGGGAGCCTGTTAGTATATAGTTTACTCTGTTTTGAGCAGTCCCTCTTACTTTTCTGCCCACCGGAAGTTGACCCATCTTATCACCACGGTCGCGCCTATCGACAGTTATTGGACTGCGCTTTGGCCTTTCGACTTACAAAGAGCTCTGGGCCAATCTGCACTGCTTCCTTTGCTACTCATCCTTCCCTACATTCCTCATTCCACCTTTATTTTGCGATACTAGCAAGTATCTTCAAGTCATGATTCATGTCCTCCTCACTGCCTTCTTGAGCATCTCTGCTTCACATTCAGATGGTTTCAGGATGTTCTGCCTGCCAAAACGCTTCCTTCCTGTTCCAGTATCTCTATACGATGGTACAGTAGAAAGAAGGACGCCTTCATCCTTATTATCTTCCATCATGTTATGATTCTTGCCCTTTCTGCACTTCTTGAGCTTCTCCGTTCTCATTAGGATGGTTCCAGGAACGGTTCCGCTGTCTGCCGAAACACTTCCTTCCTTACGGTCACCGAAGTTGAAAGCGATCTGCCCTCTATTTCTTTGATTGTGCGTTCTATAAACAATCGGAGATACCGAGCAGGAGGAGGTATAGCAAATAAGGCGAATTATGTCGTCACGCTTACTGTAAAGGCCATGACCAAGTCCACTGTGTTGTAAAACTTTCTGCCTTTTTAACCCCCTAGAGCGATGACCATATCTCTGGAAGTTCTGAGTCGATTTTCGAAAAAAAGGACCACCGTTTTGTTCCCCATATCCCAATGCCTATTCCGTCCGTTTCAGGTTTATAGAGAATTTTCTGGATCTGTCTTCAATCCGGAGTGCCACCAATCCTGGTACACTTGACTCAGAGAACGGTCGTTAAAGAGAAACCAGGCTTCTCATTTAAGTGTCACCGCGAAGCTTTGTGATAGTTCTGCTGCTTCAAATTTCACCAAAGTTTCGCCTCGACCGGCAAGCGCGATGCATTGGCATCGATTCGACTTTTGAAAAATCACATCGTTACGCATACTCTAAAATAAATCTGAAATGGGAAACGCCAAGTAGAGGAGCGATAAAGTGTTATCGACGGTCAGACATAACTGTTTTGGTTTTTTTTTTTATGTTCCCACAGCCTGCGGGTGACGACGTCCATCTACCCGGTGCCGTCCATTTGCAGCCAAGACCAAATCGCGGACTGGTTCGAGAGCTTGGCTGAGTGCTTGCATTGGAATCTCCGGAAGAAACAGCGGCATTTCGACGAAGGTCTTTCGGATGACATCACGCCTTCTTCGGCCGAAGAGGGCACGGAATCCGACCCGCTCGATACGTAATGTCGGTGAGTCCTGTCTTTTTTTTTTAGTTTCTCCACCGGATTCCCTTCTTCGAGCCCGGCGAACACTTCCATGACTTACTGCAATGTCTCTCGACGTTACGACGCAAATGGTCTTCCATTGGCGTGGTACTACTCCAGAATGACTGTTCTCAATTCATTCCGTGTCATGAGAGGAAAGCTTGTCATGGATCTCAAAATGGGTCCGATGTATGATGACTCCATCAGTCACATTGCTCTGTCCGTATTTAAGGCACCGAAAAATCTGGTCAAGACTAGTCAGAATGAAATGATGGATTGCGGGCTGAATAATAATGAGATTTTGGAGAGGATTATCATGTACTTCCCTTCGCTTTTCAGGAACGAAGCAGATCGGCAGGAAAAGAGGAAACGGCCGACTGCGACTACATATCCCAAGTCTCTCCGTCCCCATTTCTCGGTTTCCATTTATTTTTCTTTCTGGATTTCAGTGCTTCAATGCGTTTTCTTCGTCGAGTTCATTTCCAAAGAAGATCTTGTAATTTTTCATTCATCTTCCATGGATATAGCAGGAATAAAGAGCAGGGTTTATCCCAGTTCCGCATTTCCGAAAGTCAATTATCCTTTCACAGAATCCCGCAAAATAAATTAAAATTAAAATGAGAGTCTTTGGGGGATGAGAACGATTTGGCTGATATTTGGACCCTCTAAAGATTCATCTCGAGGTCGTTCACTTCACATGATGCTATGGAAGGACGAATCCCGCGTCACGTCGCTGCATCGCGTCATCGGTAAACTAAAACAAGGGCATTCGGTTGACAGTCCATCTCTTGAACGAGTTCCAGATTGACGAGAGAGATAAACTCAGTCCACTTTCTGTCCCACGAGGAAAGTGAATGTCGTTAGTGATACTCGAGAGCAAAACTGTTAATCTAAAGCTTGGAAAGCTTGTAGTTATCCGAGTAGAAAGGCACCCATACTTACAAGAGCTCTGGGTCCACGACCCCGTCTTCAGCATTGAACCAAAATAAGGTTTTCCTTGTGTCTCATGTGCGAGACTGATCGAAGTCATTGCGAGCTTCAGACGGACAAACAGAGTTTCTTAATTTTATCAGTCCATCTGAGAGTGGTAAAGTGGAGAAAAGTGATTTTATTTCCTGTAAAATCAGGACTTTCCGATAGCTGACACCCATACTCTATCTGGGATATCAAGATGTTTAAGCGTATTTCTCAAGTTTTTCATCATGAACGTTGATATTTCTGACCGTAGCGACAAAGCATCGCCTGTGAATAGACGCGAGAATAGACGAGGTGGGTCGAGGAAATTTTTTTCTGCTTCGTCCAATACGTTTTTGGGGGGCTCATTCTAGGCCTCATTAACATAATTGTGTAATATATCTGAATGTCCGGTTTTTTTCTTTTAAAGCAACATAGATTTTGAATAGAAAAATGACCGAACTTGACATCCCCATCCAACTGTCGATCGGACTAAAATCTTTTCCATAATTCCGGAATGCCAATTTTTCTTTTCAAAGAACTTCCCAAAAAGAGGAGTACCTGTTTGAAACATGACAAGTGACCAGGAAATGACCACCAAAAAACCCACAACAGGGGCGTCTCGTGATCCGCAGCAGTAGTCCCAGGGCCATCGGTGCCTTCGTATCGCCAATAAGCACAAACGAGAAGAAGAATGAATGAATGAATTTCCTCGTCTGACGCGGAGGCATACGGCTGCGTCCCTACGAAATCATCTGTGATGCCTGCTTGCCCAGAGACTTCATCCTCCGTTTATCTCGACTTCAAGATCGGAAAGTGGAGGGGAAGGCAGAGAAAACTACCTCTGTAGTATGGGGAAAATACCTGACAGTTCATCTACCTGACAGTTTGGGATGTGGAGTGTGTTCTAGACTCGGCAGTTAGGCCTCGTCCACACCTGAAAGTTTCCTTGCATAGACGATGAAAGAATGTTGCAAAATAAAGATTTATGAAAGAAAACTTTCGAAGAAATCTCCCAGAGCATTGAAATCTTGCATATAAAACTTTCAAGGACGTCCTGACCCCGAAAGTTTTCTTTGCTAGTCAACTTGCAAATAATTGCAAAAAGAAAACTTTCGGGGTCAGGACGTCTTTGAAAGTTTTATATGGTGCAGGCGAGGCCTAAGACCTGACACCGCGCGATCCGCACCTGCGAAAATGATGCAGCCAGCACTTGGGGACGGGACCGAGGGATGAGTCGTGCCTGCGTGATTCATCGTCCTAGCCTCGATGGGGGAAGTCATGTCATGTGATCATAACAGATAAACTCCAACTCTTGGGAAACTCTGTCCAGTGAGTGGCCAAGTCGTGTCATTGCTACATATTAAAGAGTAATCGATAAGTTAGTTAAAAATATATATATTATGTAGATGGTGAACGTAAAATCGATTCTAGCTCGAATAAGCACCCTAGCTTAACACTCTCATAGCGGCATGAGTCACCTGTGACTCATAGCATAGAGCGGTGGTCCCCAATCTTTCTTTTATTTGCGGCACACATAAGGACACTTGAACTTTCCACGGCAGACCCAGCCATTTATTCAATACTTACTTTCAATGGGAAACTTAAGCTTGCTTCCCTGAACTCAGCAGTTTGATACGAGGCGTGATAGTGCAACTCTCAGCTCGTTTTCCACTGAGAGATGGCGTTCCCTCTTGTTTTTAAGTTTTTAGTTTAGTTTTTTTAGTTTTTTTTTGTTGTCAAGTCTCAAATCTCACGGCACACCTAAGCCTTACTGGCGGCACACCGTTTGGGAAACACTGGCATAGAGTATGCCTACAGGCATTTTGGTCCCGCAGTGTTAAGAGGGAAAAAGGCTGCGAAGGCTGACATGAAAAAGGTTGAGAAGCGGCCTTAAGTTTCAAACTCGGTCGACGGGGAGCGAGAAAGTTCCAACCGAAGCGGTGGGAGCGTTTTTCTCGGGCATCATTTCAAAGTTCTTTTGGAAAGGTGGTCTGTTGGATATTGAAGAGATTTATTGAGAGAGGCCTTCTTGCCTCCTCAAACGAGAGTGAATTCAACGCGCCAGAAGAGCGTTATTGTTTTCTCAGCATTGAAGATTGAAGAGAAGGAGCCAGGCATGCCATGTGCCGAATATGCAAGTCCATTTCTATCATTACAAGCTATTACGTTTTCAGGAGGCAAAAGGTAAGAATGATCAGAATTGCAATAGAATGGTGACTGAGGGAAAGATGAACGATACGAAGAAATACGCCGAATGATAACGGATACACGGAACAATTTTTTTGCCAACGCATGCTGAAAATATCGGGGAAAGCGTCTCGCCAAAGCGCGAACAAGCAAGGTGAAGACTTCTCTCGCTCGCGGCGCTCAGCAGACTGCGAAGCGATCCGCGCTGGGAGCGATGAGGACGCTGGTCTCATCGGCAGGTGACGTCATTCTGTCCTCCCGCCTCAGACGTGATTCGATTCTGCCGTGAGACCGTCCAACGGATCCTCGCCTCCACTTTCCTAACTCTGGATCTACGTGGCAAATATTATTCGCAAAAAAAAAATTGGCGATAAGAGATATAAGGGCAAAAGACTTCAACACAGACGAAAAACGAGTAAAATGTTGCTTCAATTATTGCGCTTGAGTCTAAAAGTTGAACTCTGGGACTTCCCTCCGCGAAAAGAAAAATTCCATTTCGTTTGCTTGCATCGCAGCGAAAGTCGAAGCAACCTGCGATGAGAGTTAAAAACGAATCGATTCCCATTAAGGTACTGCAGGCAAGATGGACCAATGAAATGATCTGCTAAGCGTAAGCACTTCAAACATTTCAATCTGAATCTCAAAACTCTTCATTCGACTTCGTCCATGAGAACGATTTTTCTCAGCCTTTCCGGCTTCGACCAACCGAGTCCAGTTCCCGTATTTATGCGACCCACAAGTTCAGGAACGGTCGTAAATCAATCATGTGGCACGAAAACAAACAAGTGAGTGAATAAATATGAGAATTCGAGCAAAAGATGAAGAAAGAACCTTAACTTCATCAGACAAAAAGAAAGCAGTGCTCACCGTTTCAACCTAGACGCCGCCGAGAAACAAGGAATTCTATGACTGAGGAATACCTGAGGGCTGGAAGGAATGTCGAAGTTAACGGGAAGAAGCAAAAAATTAATTTTTTAATATAAAAACTAATTCAACGTACAATTCATTCCCGAAAGCGTTTAATTCCGGATTCGAATACGAACCACCACTGAACTCGACTGCCTGAGACATTGATCGAAAAAAGTCAACTTGGAATCCCAACTCGACTGAGAAGCAAAGAGCAGAAGCAGACAAAAGCTGACTTGTAAAAGAGACACGTGGAACGTCCTCCACGGCTGATCCTTTCGAACCTCCACTGTCACGACCTCGATTAGCCTGGATTCGCTCCTCGCGTTGGCCTCGGAGTTTGACTCGGCGGACTCGTCGAGACCGAATCGAGGGTCACGACGAGGCGAAGGGGCTGCATTGGGTCTCGAATTTCCTCTGGCGATCGGATTCGTGTCGAGTTTCCTTTTGGATAGGATGCGGAAACGGTGCGATTGCGGTCTCGATAATGCGTGGAGAAAAGCTAGCGCTGCCATTTCCGAGTCGTTCCGGTTTTTTTGGTTCGGGTTTCCTGGGATTGTCCCCTTTGTTGGCTGGTCATACGCATTCTGAGGGGGATCTTTTCCAGGAAATGTAAGCTCATGTGCTCTGATACAGTTCTAGGTTGTGTAACATCTCTGTTTATCTTCATTCAGAAAAAAATTGTTTTTCCATTTTTTATTTCTATACTTTCTCGCGATCTACCGATTGGGAACCACTGAATCATCCTTATCCTTATTCGTCGGTCAAGCGTTTCACTTGTTGAGTCGTCAGGAAAAAATTGGGGGGGGGGGGGGGATTCTATACGTATGTACGCACAGAGAAATGTGGGGACTGCAACTCACCTCGCAAGAATTCAACGTGAATAATCCTGCCAAAAACAGCGGTAGACGAGGGGCTGAGTCATGCACAAGACCGTAAACAAGGGGGGGGGGGGCACCTGCCCAGGGGCGGGGCGGGGTGGGGCGAGGGAAATCCAGTTCTTTCATCTCCGGTTTTTCTTGGAATTGGGGAATCTCGATAGAATTCTTAGAAGAAGCGTCTCCCTGCCGTCTCCAAATGACCATGGGGGCCCAAAATGACCAGGACTTGAGTCTCCTTCATGAGGCGAATGTGAAAGGTGCTTCGGTCAGACCGTGAGAGTTTTCTCATGTTTTTGCCGATCGTGTTCGAGTTGCCTAGTTTATTGTAGAATAAGGATACAATTCGGGTGTGTAACATGACACCTAAACTAATTTAATGTCGACGTAATGAAATAGTACTTGCCCTGCGTGAAGAACGAGGCAGATTCAACGATTCTTGGAAGGAGATTCCTAGCGTCGTGTCTTGTTTTGTTTTATTTTATTTTAAGCATATGGTCTAGCGCGGTGCTGATTCTCGCGATTCTCCACCTCATGAAACCTCAATTCCTGACATTCGGCTTCAGAAACGGAAAAAGATCGAGAAGGGTGAGAAACGCAAAGCGAATTTGTCGCACCAGGTGAGACTTCGCTCTCAGCCGCATTCGTATTCGAAAATGAAAATCAGATTCAGAAAAAAAAAAACTTGGATAGGGTAAACACCCCAGTTTTTGGCCACGCTGATGCTTCCTCCCATAGGAAGTGCGCACACCGGGAAACACTAGTAATGGGTCCTCGTATGGGAAGTTTTTGATAGAACGCTTGAAAACGGCCAGATTAACTAGTTATTTTGGATTTAAGCCTCATTGGCCAACAACTGGAGACCGGGCAGAAACCGGGGTGCTTACCCTACTCGAGGTTAATGGGACCCGGGCGAAACGGTTCCAGTAATAAGAAATTGGCTTAAAAAAAAAAACTCATGGTTTCAGGAAAATAACTGGAGATTTTTTTGTCTGTTTCAATCCTCTGTGCTGGCGTCAGCGAAGGGAGAAAAAAATGGGAGACAATTTGGATTCTCAATTAGGAATTAAAATTTCGTTGAAGACTCCAGGAAACTTCAAACGAATTTGTATAAAATTGAATATAGTCTTGGTAATTTTGACCAAGCCGTGAATCATCGAGTAGGCGAAACTCAAGCAAATCATTCGACTCAACGAGTTTCTCCTGTCATATGTTCGCATTCAAAATTAAATTAGCAATTCAATTGATAAGTTGCATACCGATATTGGCTGCAATTCATGTTGTGCAAGAACGGGCAAAACCACGTCTGGATGGGAAATACTGCAGAACAGAACCTCTGCATTATCAGGTATTAAGATCTAGATTCACGAGATATGGATCGATTGTCAATCAAGCAAGTTGGCAATGCAACAATACTCTCACTGTTTTTGTACCTCACAAAACGCGAACTGGCTTTTAGAAACTTTGAAGAAAGCACTGGTGCTCTCAGGGGAATACTTGGAGCTTGTGAAATTCGATTCGGGAATGTGTTTCCTTCATTGCCCAAGAAGACGAAGGATTTGTCCCCTGAAGTGCAGAATGATGTGATACAGGACTGCTCTAATGGCATCTTGGATCACGTTTAATATGAATTGACTCAATTCTATGCTGTAGTTGCTGACGAATGCCGTGACGTGTCCAAACGGGAAACACTCTCCATAAATATTCACTAGGTTTATTATATTAACATTATAATTATAATTATATGAGAGACGCGTCCAGTTGATAGAATTGGGTGGCTTAAATGCTGAGAGCATGACAGCTAATATTGATTCTGTTCTTGCATTGCTGCTTCTCGAAGACGAGAAGTTGCTCTTTCCATGGGCATCAGTGAAGTCAGATATTTTTTTCTGGCGTCCAGAAGAGGCTCTGGGAAATTTATTCCTATGCCTATAGCACGTTCTGCTGCCACCGTCTAACTCTGGGGCTGTGGATGCACGTGCGAGGCTGTTCTTGTGGCAACTTCATTTTTGGGCGAAATTAGTAATAAACTTGTGGGGTTCCAATCGTCACGCCTTGCTGAAATGCCGCATTCGAGAGCTCCGTGGGGGATGGTATCATGGAGTTGAAGCATCCTTGTGGTTTCCGTTGGCTTTCTCGAAGCCGAAGGGTGAACGCACTGAAAAATCTTGTCAAGCAAGTTTTGGACGTTTTGTCAGGCCTAGCGATAAAGAAAGTCTTCATCTTTTCATTTCTTCGTTGAAGTTTTATCCAAGATTGAGATCGTCTGCAGGGTGCTACAGTCGGCAAAGTTAGAACTCTGCAGAACTGTGTATACGTTCAAGGCCTGTCTGACTCGTTTCACAAGGAGACCGCGATCGCCATGATGCAATATTTCTCATGCTATAGATAGAAGAAGTGAATCTCGTGTGCGAAACTCTGGAGATCTCATTCTCAGATTAAGACAAAATTTCAGTGCTGGACGGAGTTCTGGCAGTCACGAACTCCAGATTTTCTCAGGAATCTCTTAAATTATACCGTCGAAATGCCATGTTCGGATTAGATTTTTCGTAAAAGAACGTCTGAGTGAAAGTTCCCTCACCCTTAAAATTATTTATTCTTAGTCAAGTGCTGGAAGCTGTCGACAAATAAATATTTCCCTCTTCTAATAAATTGTTCTTAGCAGCCCTAGCTGAACCTATAACAATCTGTTCTGCTGAACGTTCTTTTTCGTGCATGAACACACGAACATGAACAGTAACGCGTTATTTTAGCCCCTCCAACGTTGGTCCAAGCCTCCGCCAAAATCAATGAAACTCCGGATACGCCACTGGTTGTATGACACATGAGGCGCATTTGCATATCTGGAGATTACATGAAGGGGAAAGTTTCATGAGTGTGAAGGCTCCTTCTATCATGTGCTTGCAAGCGCTTATCACGTTTAGAGTTAAAAATAATTTAAAGGCGTTTACTGAACAATCTGAGGAATCGAGAGAAATCGCTAGAGTCGCACTTTTAAGATGGCAAGATGTGGGCTACTGTTGTGGCAACCCTGGGAAGAATGGTATCCTTCATGTGAAACACGTACAGTGACGTAATAAGTTGACGTGCGAGCATGTGACCTTGGTTGTCGGGAGTTCAGGCTCTGAAAGACTCTGAAACAGCAACTCATTGCCTAGTGAGGCTAAGGTTTGTTACAAGTGCTGAGCAAGTAGTGCGTAGATGGTTACGAGTGAGAGTGAGATGGTCAGCAAGCTCGAAAAATCCAAGGACCATCAAACTGTACATTCTTACACCATGCTGGAAACTGACCTTGGCCTACTAGTGCTAACGTTAGTATAACCGTGTGGTGAAGGCATGAAAGCAGGCTCTGTATGATTTGATTCACGAATCAAACAGGATGTTTGGGCTCCTGAAAGTATTGAAAAAAATCAAGATTATCATTCCCTAGTTCAGTGTCTGTGGATAGAAGCCATTTTGCTGCAGCGTTGATTTTTCTACAGAATCTTCTATCCGCCAATCTATTGGTTGATATTGTGTCACCTGCTCTGCAGCATTGTTTATTTTTGTAGATTTCATGTTTATTATTAATTATTATCATATGCATTTTTCCAAACATCAGCTTCTTTCTAAGCTGAATCAATTTTATTACATGATTATTCTAACCATACCTATCATAAAGCCCAAGTTAGACCTGGACCAGAACCTTTTGACAGGCTTATATTTTCTTGATAGGCAGTATCTACAGGCCGAGCTGGCTCAGGCCTGACTTAAGGGACGAGCTGGAAAGTTACCTGACTCATGACATCTCTTCAGTTGTTGAGACCAATACTCTATAGAAGAGAGCTTGGCCTCTAAGTTGTGGCCAAGCTGGCTTTCTGAAGTGGAAAAGAATTTGTAAGGTTAGGCCTGAGTCATAAAAGATGTTGTGTATTCCAGAGTGACAGCTTTCATCATATTACTAGTACCATGTGCATCTTTTTCAGCAACTTCAACCTAAGAGTAACAATTAAGATTCAGGATTTGACTAATTCCATAAAAACTCATATAGTTGGGGTAGAGGGCTCACATAAGGTCCTAGCAGTGTGTAGAGAAAAGTGCCTTTAATGGGTGATTTCAAAAGTTGATTTCAATTTACCCACATTCCAGCAGAAGACATCTTAAATTAGTTAAGTTGCATGTCATCTACTTCCTAACCTGACATGATATAGGACCTTTTATACAACCATGATATCCTACAATAATGAAGAGCTGTTTAGTTTTGTGCTGAAGAGGTGAAAAAGATTGCTCAGTCTTCCCACAAGGCAAATGAAGCAGCTTCCTCTACCTTGCAAGTCATGCCTGTGTTTGATGGGTTGCAGGAAACTGTATCATGTTAATAGTGGTGTTAAAGATCATTATTCCCAAGTCAGTGTTGAAGTCGGGGCTGAGCCAGCTTGGCCAATAGACACTGCCTTTCTGATATCCAATTGTATATCACCTTTCAGAAGTATGGATGCACCTGTACATCCTGCTTCTTTCCATGTGGATGACTCTGGCACAATGGGTAGGGCCAACTTGTTACTGGATGTGAGGGTGATCAATGATTAATGATCTTTTTCTCTTATATTGGTCAGTGATACTGGATTAAGGTGCCATTTCCCAGGCCCATGAAATATAATGATATATTTGAATAAATTTTTCCTTCATGTAAATGCTATGGTCATGTGTTTAGGTTAATCATTACCAGTTTTACATAATTATGGGTATAGGAAGAGTACTGACATCAGTAACATGCTGCAGATTTTGATTGAGCTGAACAGGCACAGAGTGCCATGTTACCACGTGGCCTGCACACTGTATTCAATAAAGGCAAGTAGCGATGGTAACTGAGCTGGAGGTCCAATTGTGAGTAACCAGTTCAGTGTCAAAGGCCAAAGAGTAAGAAAATAATCAAAACCAAAGGCTGCAACCCTTTTCTAACCCAGCTGACCCATCATCCTCCAAAATATGTTGACTTTCTCACTCTTTCGTCCGAACATAGAAGGAATGCGGCCCCCTTGTTATGTGTTTATAGTTAGTTCTGTGCAGTGAGCTTGGGTTTAATGAAAACCAAAAAAAAAAAACTGGTGAAACATTAGTCTGAGTCTCTAGCTCCAAAGTCATTACCAAATTGATTAAATTATTAAATATGGGTAGAAGGGACAGAGGGTGCACAGGATGGGGTTAGAATGGAGGCAAGGACAGACATTGTGCTCTGCTCCTTTCTTTTAAAATGGCACAATTGAAGCAGTGTGAGTATTCCCAGTAATACAATTAATGGTTACATACAGTTATCTTTGGAAATGCTGACTAAGAAAATTCTGGTAATGTTTTGTGGGAACCTATAAACACCTCTTTCATGCGTGTTTGATTCAATTGAAAATTAAGAATTTTCCTGCGAAATGGCACCTTAACCCTTCAAGCACTAAGTTTTGACCCTACCTCCTAAGTGTTGAATGTATGGTGTACGTGAAAACTGTTTGAAGGGTTAGCTGTGATACTGCATTAAAGTACCAGTCACTGATGCTCCACCCTAGGCTCCAAATGATGCAAAAAGGACAATGAGATTTTTAATTTAGTGTAGCCAAGGGTGTTACATAATAATATAAACTAAGGCCTATAATGAATTTTTTTTTCTTTGTTTCATAGGTTGTTGGTATTTTGATTTGAATCCTCAGAACCTTAAAATCTTAGGGAGGCTAAGCTTGCTGGAACTCTGAAAAAATGAAGTGGCAATATAAGGAGGAGCACCCCTTTGAAAAACGAAGGCAAGAAGGAGAGAAGATCCGCAAAAAGTATCCCGATCGTGTCCCGGTATGGAATCTAGTCTAAGCATGGAAATTTACTTCTTTTGGTGTCAGCATTGAGCATAAAGACATAGTTTTTATTTAAAAAAAAGGATCAATGGTTTGCAAGTTGTAAATACTTATTATGGATATTGGAAGAGGACTTTGGAAAAGCTGTAAGATGTTAGGTAATGAAGAAATCAATGTATGCTTACTTAAAAGCCTGATTTAAATAAAATCTTATGTGAATTTTTTTAATCATGATTTTTTGTCAGCCACAGTTCATCCTGTCTCTATGACATTGATGTGGTTGCATGTCATGCAACTCATGCCTTTCTGCTGCCCTAAGTCCAAGAAGAAGTCAAAGTCAGAAAATTTTCAAGGAAAATTATAGGAGGTAGATATTTCTGTCCATGGGGCTCATGTCTAACTTCTAGAAAAAGGCCATTTGATATGACATGTCTCTTTCATTCTGAAGAGTAAGGCAGGGAATGGGGCTATATTACCTACTTAATTGTCATAGAAGAATTTCAAACCAATTGGAACCCCACTTTAATGTCTTCTTACATTCATATTGATGGTTAGCAAACTTTTAGTTACCAGTAAGAATGTCAGAAATGAGAACAAAAATGAGGTTTGAGGTAAAAAAGTGTTAGATAAGGGAATTATAGTCGAAAAGGTATAAGATTTAGTTTCCTTTTTTTTCATCTGCAGGATTTGCAGGTTTTTTTTTTGTCAAATGCTTTGAATGAACTCTTTATTTGATTAATATTGCTCATAAGTGTTTTTGCTTGAACCTACTTTGGTCCTGTCCATAGTGGATAAGAAGGATTTAGGTAGATTAATTTGATGGTCTGTTATCAGGTGATTGTGGAGAAAGCTCCAAAGGCGAGGATAGGAGACTTGGACAAGAAAAAGTATTTGGTTCCATCAGATTTGACAGTTGGGCAGTTCTATTTCTTGATACGCAAGAGGATCCACCTCCGACCCGAGGATGCCCTTTTCTTCTTTGTCAACAATGTGATCCCTCCTACTTCTGCCACCATGGGTGCACTCTATCAGGTAGACCCAAACTATTCTTTCTTTTAGTCCTCTGATAGCTTGGTTTGGCATAGTTATATTATCTTGCTCGTTTTGTGTCACAGGCCAAAATTGTGGAAATTTCAGTACATCATGTTTTACCTTTGATTTTGGATTCAGCATTGCTTTTTCTTCTCCAGCTCATGAATATTGCCAGATTCAGAGGATATATGTATGTCCAATTGAAAAAAATTTCTTTACAGCTTTATAATCATAGTTTGATTTTTCAGAGCAACTGTTACACCCATGTGAAACTCTTGCTGTCTTTGCTCTTTGCCAAAAAAATCGGTTACAAATGTGTCATACTTGACTAACATGTTGACTACCATGTGACATGTCAGCATGTCACTGCACATGTTTTATGTCACACTAGTGGTAAAATAAAAACATGCAGTGTGACATGCTGGTTTATGTGGCACCATAGAAAGAATAAGCAAAACTACCTTGGCAGTCAATGTGGTGAAAAGTTATATCTCATAAGTTTTTGCTATAGTGAATGTGAAACTATTCATGATAATTTTCTTGAAAATACACTTGTTATTGTGTAATTTCCTTGTAAGTATACTGTATAATTTAGTTTCTTCAGATATTGAAAGTAGATGGGAATGTAGTAGTCAGTAGTTGCTTAAGAACTAATGCTTTTCATGAAGTGACCATAAAAATGTTCTGGTCATAGCCACATTTAATAATTAGCCAATAATTTTGAATCTCTTATATCTAATTATATGATCTTTGTACTCCCTGAATGCCTTTTAGGAGCACCATGAGGAGGATTACTTCCTATACATTGCCTACAGTGATGAGAGCGTCTATGGAAGAGAATGAACACCAGAGTGCTAGTCAACACTCTTGGGCTCCTCATTTCACCAAAAAAAAAAGAAAAAAAAAGATAAACATGAGAGTATGCTGGAAGCACCTTATGTGAAAGTTTCCTGGGTGTCAAGTGGACTGAGTGATGCAAGATCATCAATCATTGAATTGGTATGAGTGAAAAACATTTGCCATGGTTGTGTCTCATGTGCAACTTTGGTTTCTTTGTGCAGTGTCCATGCATATCTCTCAGCTCCTGGGGTTTATTCATTCTCTATGTCTGCAGATATCCAAGAACAAAATAGTCTTACTAAGTAAATTTAAGGTACAGGACATGGCCAAAGATAAGACCCCGAACTTTGAACTCACATATTTCCACTTATACAAGAGATATTTTAATGAAATACTGGCCTCAAGTTTATATGTTCCCAGTAGACTATTACAAATTTGAATGAAGATTTGAATAATTAAAAAAGAAAATGAAAATAGAATGTTAATTAGGGATATGTTTTGTTCCTTCAGAGAGACATTACTCCACCTGTTAGTTCCTCTGACAAAGCTAGATAATATGAAGACTCAAAGCAGATTGTCTTCATTGATACCTGTTGACTGATCTATCATTGCTAGGGAAAGAAACTAATGAACAAAAATGTTCAGCAAAAGCCCAGCTGAAAGAATGTCTTCATTATATCCAGCCAAAGGACAAAGGCATTCCACTTGACTTTCTACACAGGCTCCTGTTCGTGTCCAGTTCCCCACTGCTAAGCAATCAGATTTGGATTACATTTTGAGTCTGTAGTTATCATAGAAGCCTGTGCTTCATGCATATTCCTTGAAAATATTTATAGGAAGAGCTGATGAAAAGTTCAAACTTCGGGGTTTTTTTTTGCCACATCCTGTATATGCTGCTTCACAACCAAAAAAAGTAATCCTGACAGGATGTACTCATCAGATGAGTGCTGCACAGTTGCCCAGTTTGCTCGCTCAAATTAGTGTTATGAGGTGGGCATATTTTCTTCTCTAGTCTTTATTCTGCCTATTGTGATTAATAAGCCATCACTCAGATGGACAAAAATCATCAATGAATGAAGGAGAGGAGCCCAGATTTCAGGATTTTGTCAGAGCCCGTGTCATCAGACCATTCATGATGCAACAGTGATGAATATTTGTTCCACAACATCTGCAGGACAGATAGGAGGTCCATCTAGGGAATGAGTTCCAGTCTGATCAACATATTTTCTTCCTCATTGCTCCCCTTTCCTTGATCAGAAACAAGAAAACCTGGGTAACCCATCTGCAAAAGAGCTATACCAAGAACATGGCAATAGATAATTCTATCCCATGGTGAAGGTGCACCAAATGAAGTTCATATTTCACAGAAACTTGCTCAAAGGAGCAGCATGACACTTTTTTAAATTCTGACCTTGCTGCTTTCTTTGTCAAAGAAAAAAAGCTATCCCCAAGAAAGGCTGCTTGGGACTAAGTGAACACTCAATATTTGCTGTGATGAGGATTCCAGATATACTGGGATGTGCATGTAATTACCCATTGGCATACTTCCTTTGCACTCACCTCTTTAATTCAAGTTTGGTATGATCTTCATATTTAGCTATTTTCATGAAAGTAAGTCAGACATTTCATGGCCCACTGAACAAGGAAAGGGACTAAAGTTGCATTCGGGACACATTGTAGATAACTCACTGATTGTGCTTTTCAATATAATACTGCACGAAATGCCCATTCAAGTTACAAAGGATTTGGCCTACAGTCTGAGTAGTATGAATTTGGAAGTAAAATATTTTCCTATAAGTCCATTTTCATCATTTGTTAGACTTTACTACCCATCACTTCCCGAAGAAACCATAATCCATTGGAGGTGCCACTTGTTTCATGGCACGCCCTTCTATTTGGTTTGATGAAATTCTGCTCATGTAAGAATTGGCTAATACATAGTAGCTTTTCTGAATTGCAATTAGAGTTTGCCATTGTAAGTTAGACTAAATTACTCTAAATTGGGATGAATTTAAGTAGTTGGACAACTTGAAACAGCTGCTGAATTGCCATATTAATGCTAATGGAAGTAGAATTATATTTTCTTGCAGTCCAATGAAATTTTCCTGTGCTTACAGGCAAAAGTTTTAGCTGTGAGGGGAGCAGTGATTTCACTTCCAGTAGGAGTAATTTGCCAATTGGAGGCAGTTATAAGTTGGAATGATTACATCTTTGAAGGTGTCTTGCAATTTGCTGGTATGGTTCAGTTCGTGAGTTGTGACTGTCATAGTTAGTCAGGTGTGCAGGTGGTTTGAGTGACTTTTTTATGGCCTGTTTTAGAGCAGGAGAGTAATTGACCCATCGTTAAGCAGCTGCAGAGACCCTTGGTAATTCAGACTTCTAAAGGTACTATTAAAGATCCCATTTCTACAGTCTAGATTTGACTGTCACAGTTTCTGTTATGATGTTTGTATTCTGGTTCTTTTGATCATGCTACACATGTGACAGAGAGCTAATTCATCTATTTCAAACCATCTCTGTATTGAATATCCTGTGCAGCATTTCTAAGGAATTTCATTGTATCTCTTCCAGAAAAGCATTGGACAGTGAGACTAGAGTTGCTGTAGTCATTATCATGTAGGCCTAGTCCTTTGACTCATTCAGCCACTTGGACTTTTCTTTTATATTCCTTATCCTTCATTCAAGTCTTTCTACATGGGAACTGGATTCATCAGAGGCTTGTATTGGAATAAATCTTGCCAGAAAGACTACATTTTCTTATTTCTTCTATTTCTATTTGAACTAGTCATTTTTGTTTTGCACAGAGACAGGACATATGGCAAATAGTTATGAGACAATAGATTGCATCAGTTTTGACACTTTTAGGGTTCATGTGCCACATTCATATGCTGATGGATATCCTGGCATTTATTTAGCTTCCAGACCAGTGGTTGAGAATTCTGTGAAAATTTTTCCAGACCAGGGGCCTTTCCCACATGAGGGCTGTACTCTGAATGCCTAGTAATAAGGTGAAGGCCCTATATTTCTGAACACCATTACTGAGCTGATTCTGACATCTGATGTACTGCTGATGAGGTGAAAAAAAAGTTGCAAAGTGAAACATCTTCTCACACATTGTCATCACTACACACTCCCTTAGTTTTACAGAATTTCTGGAACATCCATCAAAGTCAATGTCAACTTTTCACAGTATAGCCAAGAAGCAGAAACAGAGGAAGGAGTGCTTTTCCAAGTTATTCAATCTTGTGACTAGCTGCAAAATATGGGTATATTTTTACTACATTAAGGATAAAATGGGGTTCACCAAAAGATGGACCAAAGGAAAGACTGAAATTAAATGTATTTAATCTGATATTGAAAAACTCCAAATTATGAGAGAGGTCCAGTACTTAAAAAATGCCCCACTGCCTTGAAAATTTGAGTATTTTCTGCTCTTCATCTAAATATGACATTCTAATGGGAAATTAACATTGTGTGGGAGTCATCATCGTTGGTGTAAAGTCCCTACATCACCCATTTAAATTTGAATGTTTTATGTGTAGGATTTCTAATAAAGACCCTCGTTTGTAACCATTTACATGGCAAGGACAGAAAGACTTCCAACCACAAAATAATCTCTCCTCTGCAGCTTTCTCAAACCTTGCAATGCAACCTGTAAAGACTAATAACATTTTTGAAAAGTGCCTGATGCCAAGGGAAGGCAATGAATAATTATTCAAAAGAGGTAGGACACTGAAAATGAACATAAGTATATGATGGTAGCTCAGTGAAGGAAATGCACTCTGCATAGCATGGATGCCACACCAGTTCTATTTGTTCTTTGGGCTGGCCTTTTGGCTGAAGATGGTTTTGAGAAGCACCTAAAGTTAATAACTTATAACTTATGAACTAATACTTCTTGATTCAGAAGTCATGAGTTATCAATAGAGTTACCCTTAATTTCCATCTGATTTTCTCCATATTTAAAAATGAAGAGAAGGCAGGCAGAGGTTAGCTATTCCTAAGGAGCTGGAGTCCCCTGTCTGTTTTCAATGCTGATATCTTTTGCATAATAACTATCGGCATTTTTTGGGAGAATTAATTTGAGTAAAATTTCTAAACTTGTTGGGAACACCTAAATCAAGCATACCATGAAAGTAGCTCCAGCATGAGCATAGACATATAGGTTAAATGTCAGAATAATTTTGTATTTATTCTGTCCATCTGTGGTTGAAACCAGATGAGTTGTCAAGATTAAATTTTGTTATTCTCTGCATTGAGTGCAATTGGTAATTATGCAGGAGTTGTAAATTTTTCATTGGCATTTTGAAAATCATTTTGCAAAAAGTTCAACCACTACACATACACAATTATTTCAGCAGTTCCAATAGCCAGAACAAGGAAGATTCATTGCAATTTGGTGATTCTTTCTCCTGTTGGGATGGGATGCTGGAGTCAGTATTCAATTTCAATGAATCATTCTTGCAATCTGAGACCAATCTGATATTGCTCATATGACCAAATGAGACCAGTCACTCAAAATCAATCATTTTTTTGGTGGTTTGCATGAAACTCCTTGAGCCTGTGAAGCACATACTCATAACGTGAAGTGGGGGGAACATGCTTGAAACGAAACAGTTCTCGAGGATTCCCCTTGCCAGAGAATTTGTGTTCTCCTTCTTTGCCCATCAATTCCCTCAATGCCAAATTTCTTTGCAAGAGTTTTTCATAGTACTCTATTCCACCTCGAATGTAGTCTTCACCCATGCTGCAAGCAAAATCATCTGCTCCTCTCTCGTGGTGGACACGGAGGGCATCACTCAAAAAGAGCCACATGAGAGCTGCCATTCCAATCACCAGGGAATAGAAGGTGAAACGAACAGAACGCTTCCTGGCATGTAGAGCAAGGCGATTGTTCAAACGATACAGGACTGTGTATGCTAGTAGTGTAATGGTGGTAGTGAGGCTGATCCTCTGCCACACATGATGTGTAGTGGCATGGTAGATCTGTGTTGCAATTGCATAATGTTGCGCAGCAGTGCTAAGAATGAGAGAACTGCGTAATGCTGCTCCGCTTGCTGTCTCCCAGGCAACTGTCTTGTTCAGGACCTAATTGTAAAACAACAAAAAATTATTAGCAACCAGCACAGAAAAATTCACCATCAGAGAGAATAAAAAATAATGTAAGATGTCAAAATGTATTTTGCATTGCATTAAATTGCAGAAAAAGTATATATTTCACAAGTATCAGTTTCAATGTAAAATCCTTTCAGGCTGGCAGGGTCATGTCTGGTCAATGTGTACATGATTCAAAACCAAGCCTGCTTCCTCTCCTTTGAGGAGGTCAATAGTTACCTTTATATTGAAAGTGTCTACATCTGCAGTGGAGGTATATGCAAAGTTGACTGGGAGACCAATGAAAGCCCCATTGGTGAGCTTGGCTGAACCAATACAGAATGGATCAAAGCCATAGCCACAGAAGAAGTCAATGCGAATGATGTCCCGCTTCAAGATGGGTACTTGCTGAAGCACACTGTTTGCTTGTTCTCTCACTTCATTTTTTAGTTTCACTGGTATCCCATGCCTATAAGAACATGAAGTAAGGTTTAAAAAAAAGATAGCATAGATAGACAAGAAGAACATGCACAGGATAGTTCTGCTCACTTGTAAGCTTGGGTAATCTTCCTGTATTTGTCAAGGTAAAAAGTGTGAGGTAGAATGATAGCCAGCATTCCAGTGCCTCCAACAACCCCAGCCAGAATGCTCACAGACCTCTTTGATATTTCTGGGTTAATCCATCCTATTCCTTGGCGCATCTTAATTTCTCAAGTGTGATAAAGGTTTCTGTACATACAATACATGGATGTAAAAGACTGAACAGAATTACCAAACAAAAATTCCTACTGCCATGGTCTGAATAAAAGATGGGATACACCAGATCACCTGATTGATAACATGAGATATTATGGGAATGGGATTATCTTCATGTGAAACCAATTCCCATTTCCATTATGAGCTCACATGGTTAGATTAAATTGATGCATTTGTCACCCAACTCAGTCTGGCAATGTCTAATCATAATGCATAAACCTGACTGAAGCAAATGAATTAACTGAAGCAATAAATCCAAAGCTGTGGTAAAGAAAAAACTAATCAATATATTCCAATCTCAACTCTCAATGGAGCTATTTTCACAAAACATTCACTGGGCATGAATAGGTGAATATGCTTCCAACAGATATACAAAATTTTGTTCAAATTTGTCACATCAAGGCAAGGCTTGGAGCAATTATTCATGAGAAGATAGATATTGAAAAATGGACCCATGCTGATATAGTGCAGGAAACATTTTAAGTGCTCTGCTTGCATATCATCCAGGCCACATAAAAGTTCTCTTCCATTGAAATTCATTCTTTGGACTGGCCTTTCCTTGGAGATGGTTTTGATAACCTTTTCTGCAACTAATGACAGATGAATCAGAAAGTCTCAATACAGAATTTCTCAATGCTTATTCAAATGTTGTCATGGTTTATGATGGAGAATGAGGCAACGGGAGTCCATTCACTTCCAAAGGATTTCAGTCCCTTCTCGTTTCAATTTTAGGTTTCATTTGAATGCTCATATGCTCTTGCAAAAAATTGGATTAAATTTATAACTTCTGTTGGGAACATATTAATTTATGCCCAGTGATTTCACCAAAATAAGCTTCAATGAGAGCTGAGGTTTTTTAGGTTAAGAGTCATTGGTCTTTTTTTTTTTTTTTTTTTTTTTTTTTTTTTTTAGCCAATTCCCTGTATTGAGGTGAACTGTGCTTTAATTGCACATTGAACATTCTGGATGTGTCAACTACAAAAAAGGGAGTGAGACAAAAAACGAAGCCCCTGAACTCGGTTACAGTCCAAGACTAATCGATCTGATTTGGTATGCTGTCATGCAGTGAAACAAAGTAAAAAAAAACTGTGAGGATATCTTTTTTCATACCAGTCTTCCAGAGCTGCAAATAATAAATCTGGGGTTTAATGCAACTTAGCCTTAGAACCTCTCTGATCTCTGGGAAATGGAGGAAAAACTCCCAGCAAATTTTATTTGCTGTCCCACAGGAAGCAATAATTTATCTGTTAGGCATATATTAGAGAATAAAAGACATCACTTAATTTGGTTGTTTCCAAACTTTTTCATCTGTTATTTAAGGGGAATAACCCATTACAGGATTCTGTTGAGCTGAGACTTTGCTAGTAAGAGATAAATATTCTAAGATACCATTTCTCTTTAGATGTTAATGATTAAACAATGATTTTCTCTTCTACCTGTCTTCTTTCTTTTAAAGTACAAACTGCTTCAGGTTGAAATAAGGAATTTAATGCAAAGTTGTCAAAAAAAAATTTCATTTCCCAAGGTAATTTCAAAATTGAAAGAATCTTATCACAAGAATGAAATTGTCTGGGTGAATGTAAACAAAGTAAGAAAAATAGCTGGCATAATTTATTTTAAAAGCCTTGTAACATTTATTTGAAAGAAAATAAGTTCTCATATTTCATTGTTTATGGCACAGCATATTACATATTCATTTCTTTCTAGGGGGGAAGTAGAACATTCTAATTGTTTATCTCATTTTCAAATTCCAAGTCTAACTAGTGTAGGTACATGGGGTGTATGGATCCAGGTGTAACACATCATTCTGAATACCAGCAAAAGGCAAATGTGAAGGCATTTTTTGTGACTTGAATTGAACCCTGAAGAATTAAAAGGTACAACAGGGGCTAAATGAGACCTCTAGGTCAATTTGACCTCTCAACTAGTGACACAATGCACAATGGTCAATTGTCTACACAGCACCACAGCTTTTTCAAACTATGTACTCAAGGCATTGCACCAACAGTGGACTCATTAAAGCTTTTGTGTTTTACAATTATGGTATAAAGGGAGAAGAAACATCCTCCATTTAAATCAAGATCCCCTACCACCCTAAGTCTTTAAGGAGGTGCATGTGCTCTATCACTGGAAAGCAGTTCTGATGTCATGTCCAGTAGTAGGAATCAATCTGGAATCCACAATAATTGCCATTATTACAAACTTGGGGGCTAAAAGAGCGCTTTCAAGGCACAATTGCAAACTTCTAATTGTATAAATGTATGCATATACTTCAAGATGAAAACATTGGATGTGAAAAGAGAATTATCAAATTAATGCTGCCAATCAAACCATCATTTGGATTTTCAAGGCAAGAAATGGTTTTCTTGGTTTTTCCAGGATGTCATAATTTTCTGAGGAAGCTGAATCTGAATGACAGTTGGTATGGATGAAGAACAGCAAAAGGTGAGGCAGTCAATGTTCAAGAGCCATTTTTAAGGAATATCAGCATAGTTTCCAAGCATGAAGTCAGTCATGTAATAATGATTCTAGTTCAAACAATACCCCACTGCCCAGGGGTCAGGAGTCTGGAAGTACATCTGTATGAGGCACATATAAACAGTTATAATTATCCCTTTTTTGGGAGAGAAACGCCTATTTCGTCATGCTGTTATTTGATTTGTTAATTAAATTATCTATACTTTCCATGTTATCTGGTTATATTTTGCATAAAAATAATTCTGACTTTTTTGCTTCAGACACTAGGTGTAAATAGCTTAATTTAATGAAGAAAAACAAAGAGTTGTGATCTGCTTATTGTATTTACTGGGGCAGAAAACAGTGATTGAATAGGTAGGTCTATAAACTGTGTAGTAAAATGTCCAAAAAGATTTCTGTCTGTTTGCAATCTTGTGTGGGCAAGTATTTTCCAGTGATGCCATGAAAGATTGAGTGATTTCCCAGGATAGTGAATATAATCCCAAAATAAATTTTGCTGCTGCTTTCATAGGAGCATCTCTGATACAGAGACTATTTTTAAGTATAAGCAAATGTCATATTGGGTCATTTTCAACTTTCTATAAAAACAATTATATTTTATTGCATCCCATATTACATCTTTTTGCATGACAATATGTTCAATGGTATATATATCAGTAAAGAACGTAGATATAAAAAGTAGTTGGCCAAATTAGCAATTACCCAAATGGGCAGTGAAACTGCACTCATTCAAGGTGTGCATACAGATTGAATAGAAGAAAACTGCGATGTTCCTCCCAGTCAAAGCCACCCCACGGCA
This sequence comes from Darwinula stevensoni, assembly GCA_905338385.1. Taxonomy (NCBI): domain Eukaryota; kingdom Metazoa; phylum Arthropoda; class Ostracoda; order Podocopida; family Darwinulidae; genus Darwinula; species Darwinula stevensoni. Next base: position 4,598 of record CAJPEV010002185.1, on the reverse strand, counting down.
ACAGGCAGGAAATGTCCAGCCTCTAGCCCATGGGCTAGAGGCTGGCTTTGGCCGGCTAGAGGCCGGCATGGCTTTGACTGGGAGGAACATCGCAGTTTTCTTCTATTCTATCTATCTATATATATATATATATATATATATATATATATATATAGTAATGGACCTAATATTAAAGAAAGATATTGGCTAAATAGGCAATTACCTAGCTGGGCAGTAAACTGCCCCCAACCAAGGTGCACAGATAGAATAAGAGAAGTTATTTGGTGCTGAAATTGTCTGAAACCACCCAAGGGCAACAGAAAATGCCCAACCTTTGGATACATGTAACCAGGATATTTTTCCTGGTTACATGTAATGGAAAGAAGAAAGACTTAGCTACAAAATGCATTTTTCAAACTTGAAATTCATTAAAGGGTGATTTAGAAAAGAATTACTGAATTTCACTTACACAAAATCGGCTTTGCCCTCACCAACTTGACCCAACATCCACTCGACATCCTGACATTCACAAAAAGGGGTAGGGAAACGCTGACCTCAGCAGACATCACAAGGATGATTGAATGTGCTTGCCGCCATATGCGGTTGGTGAGCGCATCACCAGTTTCTCATAACTGAAATTTAATAAATTTTTTCTAAGTCATCCTTTAAGATATTTAAAGCCTGAAAAAAAAAAAGCATTCTGTAGCTGAGTCTTTCTTCTTTCCATTACAGGTAACCAGAAAAATTATCCTTGACAGCATCACACCTAAAATGCACATTGAAAAGAGTGCCCTTTTTTTGGGCCACCCTGTATATAGTTCCCATGGCACTAAAAGGATTAACTCCTTCTAGGTAGTGCTTTTCTTTTTGGCAATAAGTAGGGCATTGTGGTATGCAATAAATTTCTCAGCAGGTATACCATGGCTAAATACCATGGTATATCAGTGATACCAGTGAGGAGATATACTTCAGTTATGAACTTCCAGGAAAAAAAATCCACAAAGAGAATGAGTCTTTCTATTATGATGGCATTGAGCTAGTCACACACCTGTATTATGACATTCAATTGAGAGCAAGGGGATTCATTCATCTCAACCTAAATGGATAGAAGCATGCCCAGGAATTGCAATTGAAGTTGCTGGGAGGACTCAAAATTATGGATCTGGGAAAAAAGAAGCATCATTGAAGAGAAACCATCTTATTGTGCATGGCTGCAGGTTTTTTATTTTGATATTGAGTGCTCAGGCTCATCGAACAGAGATCACAGCCAAGGTGTAAGTGTACCCATAAATGATGGATTTTGATCCTTGCATTTGGATTTAATACACTCTGGTGACTTCTATGAAGGTTTTGGTTTTCCCCAGGCAGTGGGTATCACTAGAAACTGTGAAACCTGGAAACAGGGAGCATAATAGTTTATTTTTTAAAATGGTTTTTCATATGGTGCCATGGCGACAGTATGATTAGCGGCAGTATCTTATGGTTTCCTTATTGTGGTGATGGTATGAACATAGGCAGTATCCCATGGTTTTCCCATGGCAATACCAAAAAATTTAGGAGTCAGTATGATTATCATGAGAACTGAATGCCGCAGTATGATGAAAATACCTGTATACTGCAATGCCCTAATGATAAGTATAGTTGAAGGGTTTCAGAGTCTTTTCTGCTGAAGTTTACTTTTTTTCTTGTATAGCAACACATACTGGAGGTTGTGGAAGCAGAACTGCAGAGCCTTAAACCGGGTGCAGTAAGTATTGAGTACTGGAAAGTGAATCCTTTCTTTTTTTAAATTCACTTTTTCAATTCAACCTTTTTTTTTTACTGGATGAGGCCTGTCTCATGGTTTTTTATTATTTCTTTTTATCTGTCCAGCATGTATACAAGCAAGAGGGCAGCTCTGGGATTCTTTTCCTTGCTAACAAAGATATAGTTCTGCAGGATACAAAGAGGAACATTGATGCCATGAAAAAAGCCTCCAAATTACTTTCTGAAAAGCACCAAACACAACAATGATTTCAAGTTGGATTAGAAGATCCTTCTCTCTCTGAGTGCTGAATGGTGACTGGATTGAGCTAGAGCAGCTGTTCCCAACCCTTTAGATTGGCCCAAACTTTGCTAATTCAAGACTCTGCAACCTGGAAGGAAGGCTATTGGTCAATGAAAAGGAAATCAAGAGGAGAAACACAACCAAAGCAAGAGATTTGTTTCCTGTCTCTTGGGCTCTAGGCAACCCAAAGCAAGACCAAGACATTAACCCAGGAGTGGGTTGCAACTCATAGATTAGGAATTGTTGGGCTAGAGCAATCCTTTGGAAGAATATAAGTTTATGTTAAATGTGAACACATTGTGGCTCCTCTTTCATTTTGTGGTTTTGTCAACCATCCAAGTCTCTATATGACAGTAACAAGCAAACTTCTTCAGATGTTATCAACCACAAAGAAAAGTATATCAATCTTTATTTCTTTGATAGCAAAACAAGCATGACTAGGAATTCTATTGCTCATCCTTCATGGACACTTGACATCACACAGTATTGAAGAAAAATATAACTCTACCACTGAGAAATTCATGAGGCCAGGATCGCAGACATGAAATCACAGTAGAAGGCAGTTCACAAGCTTTTCATGGTTATTGGACACCCATAACATTGGAAATGGATATAAGGAAAGAAGCAGAAGCACTAATGGTACTCACATGGTGAGATACACACCCATTCCTTTGTCATCAGACATCAGATCTTCACATAGTGCTGTATTTGGCTTTCCCCTTGTCATTGATGACACAGATATGCTATGGAAGAGAGCATAGAATAATCAAGAATTGCTCTCAAATCATACACTTCATTACCATGGTTGAAGATACATGAGGCATTCGAAAAGTTTCCACCCCAAGACACTTCCAACTGTAATACACCATTCTTACTTTTCTCATGGGAAAATATGTATTTGATGGAAATGGGAAAATGTAATCTCAATGAGGGACAGTTTCTATCATTTTCAATGTGGACCCAAGGAGTCAGCTGAAGGGGTATACAAATGAAGACAAATATTGTGATGAATGAACTTGAAGGAGCCTAGAAGGGGTATACAAATAAAGACAAATATTGTGATGAATGAACTTGAAGGAGCCTATCTCCTAGCAGATCATTTAAGGAAGGGTCAGTCAGACATTTTCCTCTCAGCTGCAGAAATATCTGTCAGAATTTTGACTCCTTCATGGTTAGAAAATTCAGTACAGCTCTCCTCTCAATTTTAACACTCCTTCAGCAGACCCTTTGGTTGCACATTGAAAAAATTCATAGAAGCTATCCATCATTGATAAATGAGATGAAATTTTGGCACCCCCCATCAAAGTCATATGTCTTCGCATAAGAAAAGTATGAAGAGTGTATTACTAATGGAAGTGGTCTTGGGCTGAAAACTTTTTGAATGCCCCTCATAAACTTAGCATGTAAATAGGAAGGAGAATCACAATGCTTCATGTAATATTGCAAACCGAAATACAGAAGAGGCTAAGAAATGGATTAAATGAGGCATAGGCTTCCCATGCAAGTGCACAAGGTGGTGCGAAAATTACTTGTGCTGAACACCTGGGAAATAAATGTTAAAAGCTTCAGCAACAGTGCACATTCACTCTGTTTTCCACCCTTGCTCCAAAACAAGCCATCATTGCCCTTTTATCAAACAATGAGCCATAAAAAGTCACTCTGCAACCAAAAAAAAATTATTTCAAGCATTTCACAAGAGGGTTTGGGGTTATTACTTTTGCACCACTCAGTGCATTCTTCTGGGTGCACCTGATGCATTTATTAATTTTTACTGAACATTATGCCCCAGTTTTGATCTTTCATCTGTTGAGTGAAATGGATAGTTCATGGCTAATGAAAAAGGCTTTCAATCACTGCCTGCCATTCATGGGCAAATCCACTCCCAAAAAAATTAAATAATGAACCAGTCTAAACAGAGAATGTGCAGACTTATCCAAGCACATGGGTATGTATGCATTTGAGGTGACTCTCAGGCATACCTATTGTGGATGTGAACCATGAAGAACTACATTCACTAAGTGTTCAAGAAAGTTGACAGTAATTTTGTATTGGATCATTTGCTGAACATTCATCCTCTAGTAATGCTTTATGTTTTTATCAGAATGCAAATTAATGTATACACATCAAGAACTGAGGTAAAATGGCTGAAAATTACATGTGAGTACTTAGCACGTCTTTAGCCTCAACTCAATGGGGAACATACACTGCATGTCAATTAGAGGATATTTTGTATTTTCTGTTGCATTTTAAGAATTTGGCTGTTAACCTGTTATTAAAATGTCAAAACAAGAAATTTTCTTAATTTACAATTCAGTAAAAATGCAAATAATTAGTTGAAATGAATCGCTTGTCATTTATTTCACAACAAAATGCATCCAAGTTACTTTTAAACAAGAAAATATAAACATCCACTTCAATTGATGTGCAGTGTGTTTTGGATATAGGAAGTAAATCAACCCATATGAGAAATAAAAAATATGACCCAAATAATAGATCTTACATTGAGGTCTCGAAAGTGCTCATTGTAGTCCAAAGCATAACCAACCACAAAGCGATCTGGTATCTCGAAGCA
>CAJPEV010002184.1:0-39521 GCA_905338385.1 Darwinula stevensoni | reverse complement strand
GAGCATTTTCTTCTCTCCGTCCTTCTGTTGCTGCGTTTGCCTTGGCATGTGTCTCATGTTTTTCTGAGACGGTATGAAATACACGATGGAATCAACCCTTTTTTGTCTATGGGAATCTGAACTTTACATATGACTTGGAGAAAACCTAATTAGACATTTTCCTCACCTGGCACATGCACAGGCATCTCGATCTTGCAAAAAATTTCAGTTGCAAAGTTTCAAGTGCTTAGATTGTCCGAAAACAAAACGACATTCATCCAAAGTACAGTAAACATATTTTACATCTTCACGGGCCTTTGTTATTTAAAGAAAATTTCACACCCTTTCCAGAGCATTGATTCTGTTAAGTGCCGGAAACCAACCGAGTGGGATTATGAGAGAGTGAAACATCCCACTCCCTTCCATCTCCCGCCGCCACTTAAACTCTCCTGCCCGTGACGTGTCCTAAATCCTTACCAATCTTCGTGAATGTAGCAAACATGGGAAGGACTATTGAAATGCCATTGATGAGGAAGTGGTAGAGGAAAGGAACTGATACCTGATAATTTCTGCCGTGGAAAGAAAATAGTCATTTACTGAATAACAGTCTTTATTTAATACCGATACCCGCAATAATTCTTAATTATTAGGTTGAAGCAATGCTAACAAATGAAAAATGTGGTAAAACATTTGCACGAAATTTTACTCTGTTCTTGCTTCAAATCTGAAAGCAATGTTAACACTATTGGCACACTGCAATTGCAATGGTCAATTTCATCGCTGAAAAGATTCAACCGAAGCATTTAAATATCTGCGAAGTAGAAGGCCAAGAATCAGATGTCCTCCATGAACACTATTCATTACCACTCCCAATATTTTCGAGTTCATCAAATGGAAGTGGAATCAGATCCTGCTTCCCGAAGCTCAGCCTTCTCAAGAAAAACCTTAAATAACATTATATCTAGGATTATTGCATTTTCTCACTTGGAAGAGGGCAATATAATGGAAGAATTGCAGGACACGCCAATAGGGCCATGTGCTCTTGAGCACTACCATATTTCAAGTATAAGCAGCTTCTCTTTTGGAAGTAGACCTTGATTCTACTCCTTGACAGCTTCCGCACAATGTGTGCCATGTACTTCTATAGTGCTTCCACTATGCTGCAGGATATTACTTTCAAGGACAAGTTTATTAAAACCAGAGAGGTTTAACTGGTATATCTCATAGGCTTCACTCTACATAATGTTAATTTCTGTTACAGACTGACCTGCATTGAATCTCACCTAGACATGGAAAAGAGAAATTCAGAATGTTCAAAATAAGAACGAGTCTGGTTCTAGTTAGGCCTTGGCCATGAGTAGGTCAATTGGCTTGTTACTATTGAGCATGACCTAATCCTACTGCTTGCATCAGTATTATTTGGGGAAGAAAACCCACCTTCGTGGGATTTGAGACTGGGTCTGAAAGCGGACCCAGGGAGGACTGACTACGATTTCCTTGCAAACTTTTAGGTAATTCTTAAAAAGCACAGGAATGGAATCTGTTTGACTCAGGTTCATCGGCATCCCATACCAGAAAATGAAACATTTGCAATAGGAACATAAGAAAGGGAATTTTAATGACCTTTCCCATTGAATTCAATATTTCCCAGTATATTTAGATCTATCTTCTGCCTCTTCCAGATGTAAAATTAAACTTTAGAAGTCCTTTGCAATTTTCCTAAAATGCTAAACCCATCGTAGAGCGATTAATTCATCAAAAAGAAACTGGATACTTAAAAGAAAAAAAATTAAACCAGGAGGTGTTTTGGGCAATTTTAGAAAAAAATTGAACTAGAAGCCTGCATGCCTTCTCCACTTCATCAGGAACTCTCTTGAATTACGGACTGCATCTTCATATTTAATGCAACAATTTCCACTCAATATTCACACGTGGTGATCCCCGATATAAAATAAATGATAGTCATTCATATTTTCAACTCCCATGATGATTCATGCCTGGCTGCATTTATTTTCCTGTTGCAGTTCGAACAAAGTTATAACATTTTCCCTAACATGAAATCTCCATAAAAATACGTCGATTTAAAATAATGTGATAATTATTATATTTTTATGGAAAGATTTGAGAAAAATTGATATGAGATGGAACCCCTTTCGAAAATCCCTTCCCTTCTTCCTCAAATTTTTTCATTGGACCTGACAGTTATGATTTGGAAAATATTCAACAGTATTTTCGGTTTGAAGTTTCTCTTTCCGTAAAAAAAAAATTCATTTTTCTATCCACTCCTAAATTATTTCCTGTGTAAATGCGAGGGCTCATGGCCTATAGCAGCCTTGTCTCTGGTAAATGAAGCTCATTCTCCTCGTGCCCTGAGTATTAACTCTTTACCAATACATATATGGAACAATCCGCGGACATGGAATATAATCTTCTCCCTAGCCTTTCCCTTATGACTAATGCACTATTGAGTTTAAAAAATGCAGCTCTGTAGTCCGATGTTTCATTCAATGGAATAAAGAAAGAATTCCAAGTATTTGTGGGTAAAACATCAGTCGTTTTCGCTATTGGATGAACCCAGGGTTAGAGTCCTGCACTGGATGTGGTCCGGCCCGATCACACCTCCCGACCCGACCCGCGAGCCATCTAGGGCCGAATTGTTTAATATCCATTTTCAGGTTGAGCAGGGACGAATTTTAACATTAACATGTTATCGTTCTTCTAGTCTGAGATAATGGAAACTCCCTGTCATGACTGGAATCATTTAAGCATGTAATATATGATAAAGGAAATAGGAACCTCTTCATCCCTCTAAGAGGAGTTTCGGGAATGACACAATGGCACATGGACAAATTAGCACTTAATGTATTATGTACCTAGTATATGGATAAGAGATGCCGAGATATCGAATTCACTCAACCCACCCCGAAGAAAGAGTATTTTCATTCGGTGTTCAGAGTATATTTGGAGTTGCAGATTTCGCGATATAGTTTTATAGCATGGATTCCCTTGTCACAGTCATGCTTCCCCACTCTGTCCTGTTTCACAGCATTCCCAATATTCCGTTCCACCCAAAAATGCGTTTAATGGCCATAAACCCTTTCGTCGTCTTATTTTCCACACTAATAAAATTCGGGGTCCCAATGGTGTTGACAGACGCAAACTGGCTCGCCCTCAGGCGGACGAATACCGTATGCACAAGCATTCAGGCCGCCGACTATATTCATTTAGATGGCAATAAAATCTGGCCTCTTTCAGTGAAAGCAATTGGCAAGCGCTAATCCGTTTTTATGATGGTCCTTCATGAGGCAGGAGATGCCACGGGACAAGAGTTAAGGATATCGACTATATCTTAGCCTAAGAACCTCCCCATCGCCCTCATCCCTCACAAAATGCCATTTCACCCTCAGTCTCAAACAACTGAAAGCGGTAAGACATCACAACTTTATAGCCATTATTACGGTAATTTCATTGGACCAGAATTTCCTTAAATTTCCTTTATTACGATAACGTTGGGAGAGGGGAGGAGGAGAAACAGAATGGGCAAGTATCTTTGGTTCGAGGCTTAGCGAACAAGATGAGGTGCTTTGATCCTCAACCCTCTCCCTAGCTTGGAGGTATTGCGTTATGCTGATTAACTGAGAATATAACCTTTCGAAGGAATTCTATTCACTTCCCGGAAACAGATCTTATGTTAATTACAGTCAAAATTATATCACCAAATGACAAGCAACGACAGAAAAAATAATTTTCGACGGATGTTCTCAAACCTCGATATTAATTTCCTTCATTTTATGGGATTGTGAGCCGATGACCTTTGAATATGGGAGATAAGGGACTGACAGTAAGCCATATGGAGAAAAGTGTCGGACGCATCAGGGAAAGATGGCATTCATGTACGGACAGGTTACTTACATTTACCGCTGGAACTTTGAGCAACCATTTTGCGATTAGGTCGCAATGTCAATGATTAGGTCGATGACAGAATTTGGGCAGGCCTATGATACTTCGCAGCAACATCGCAGGAGTCCCGCACACGGAGCAACTGCCAAGCGACGACAACTAGAGCCGGATTAAGGAGGGAGCAAAGGGGGCTGTTGCCCCGGGTCCCACTCTTCCAAAGGGGCCCCAGAAGGAAATTAAACACAGTAAGTATTTGCGTAAAGTGGGGGGGTTGCCGCAACTTCTTAATCCGGCCCTCACTGCGATATTGATCGCCGAAAAATTGAGCTGAGGCAATATGCTGGCGATGGTCACACGATCATTGCAGCACCCCGTAGCTCCCAGGATGAATTATGAGCAATCAAAATGTTCACCATTATGCTATCCTGGTAGAGTCCTGCACGGGCCGATTCCCCGGTTCCCGACCCGATAGGCCCGATGCAAGACATGGTCCTCACTGACCCGAAACTGGAATTCCAATGAAAAATTGGGCTCGACCCTACCCGACCCGAAGAAAGATCGTGAAAATTTCGGCCCCAGGTGGTCCTGGGGTTGGGTCGATTCTGGGCGTTTTGGCCGGGCGAAAGCCGTGCAGGTCTCTAACCCCCGATTCCTCCAATAGCGAAGACGGCTACTGTTTCATTTATTTAACTGGGTGCGACAAAAGAGAGGGAACATATGAAAAAAGTCCGAAGATTAGGCTTATGTTAAACCTAAGTAAGTCCCTCTAGCAATTTTCTTCGTGAATCTTATCTGAACTGATGCCACAAATTTTTACATTAACTGAAGGTCGCCAGCAACAATGTAACAGAACGACCTTATAAATTAACAAATGTACTACCACAATGCTACCCCGGTAGCAGTGTAGCTGCACGGGACAATTTCCCAGTACCCGATAGGCGCAATTCAATTCATGGTCCGCACCCGATCTGAAACCCGAATTCCAACCTTATCTCACGGCCCGCACCCTCATGGCCTTAAAAGCTCACACCCATGTTTTTCTGTGTCTTTCCTCATCATTCCAAGTTGTTTTGCAAAAGCAGGTCGTCGATAGTCGATTGACAGGAGAATTTTTCGGGAAGAGAAAGAGCCTGAGAAGGCACTAACTGATGCCAGTTAAAATTAATGCTTCCATTATTTCTATTCATGATTAAACCATTTACTGAAAATCAAGAAGGAATATTTTTATAGCTACTGTTTTTTGGTGGTATTCAAAACATTTTCCTTCAGACCATAATACTTCAGGTAAAATGCAATAAAACCAGGAAATGGCTACATTATAACTCCGAGCGATTTGAACGGAGTTCTGCTAGTACAATATATGGTAGGACATGGAGATTTTAAACAAAATATATAAATGATACATAGCACATAAAAGGTTTAAGTCGATGAGCAAAAGAGCTTAAAAAAGCAAAAGTATATTATTTCGATAGTGGTCTTAACTTAAGTCTGAAAGGGTTAACGAAGAAATTTCCTATTTCATGAAATCTCTGAAATAAAAAAATACTAAACTAAAAAAATTGTGTATTGTAAAAATGGTTGTAACGGGGCCAGCTTTGGATTGTCCATGCCCTATGAGATTAGTCCAAATGTGCGTGCAATTCGTTATTAGGTCACTTGAAAATAATGCTATGCGGACAAGGGCAATGTTTCAAATTTTGCTATATCTGGCCAAATTTGACCTTCAAAAGCATTTTTTTGATTCCAAGTACAGCCGAGTACAGATTCGAGCCATCGCAGTTTCGCTGTTATTCTGAAAGAGGGAATGTTGGGAAAAATTTTCCTAGCCCATCTTGAGCGAAATTTTCCCTGATGCGCTTATTTCCACCCGAGTCATGCTCGGGCTGAGAAACATCGTACTGGCTTTTCTGCGTTTGAGGGCTTGGAAAGCACTTATGCGCATTTTGCAACCGTCATGCTACTTAATATTTCAGTAAAGTATGAAAATTCAATTATTCAACTTCTTTAGATAAATTATCAGTAAATATATCAATATATATTATTGGCTGCCCATTCTTTTTTGTCTTCATTGTAACTCCTAAGCCTAATTATCGAAGATCTAGAAAGATGGTGAAAAAATAATTTCTGGAAATTAATTTTCCCCAGTTTTTTATGACATTTATGTTCTATTTGGAAGTACTGTAAATGTGCGCTGGGACACACCAGCCTCATTTTAAATAAAATTTCATAAAATAAGGATATTGTGAACTTATTTAGGAGAATGATGCCCGATCGACACAAGAACGTTATGTCAACGTTGAGAAAAGAGTTGAGGACGTCGACCTCAACTTACAGTTCGCATTCGATTTAACCCAAACCAGCCAGAATTCATTTATTTTTAATGCAAATTTCGTCTTTAACAGTGACCAAACCCAGTACATGTTTGAATGAAAATGTGGTTCGTAGAATGCCTCTCCCATTGTAGTGTTAGGGATGACACGGAAAGGAACACTGAAAGACTTGTGTTCCGTGGTGGAGTGGTAATACTCTTGATCAGTAATCAGAAGGCCTAGGGTCTAATCCGAACTCTTCCCCAAACCCCCTTCCCCCTCGGGCTATTACGTTCTCGAGAATAAATCTGACAGTCGCAACGGCCGGAAAAAAAAAAGTGTGGGGCCCGAGAGAAGGAGACGTACACCCGAGGCAGGCAGAAGGCGCCGCACGTGCTCATATGGACTTGCGTACATACACACATAGCCTGGAGGCTTTACTGTATACACATGCACGCACGCAGCTTCGTAACGTTTTTAATACATTGAATTGCAAAATTTTGAAGCGACCTAAAATCGGAATACATGTATATTTGGACTAACCTCATAGGTTATGGAGAATCTAGAACTGGTCTCGATAATAGCATTTACCATTCCCTCCGAAACTTTAAAGGGGATATCTCAAAGACCGTTTAACGTGGACTGCTGAAAATTTTGGATTCATCAGTTTCTCATAACTCCCAATGCACATGGTTTATAACGGCAAAAACCCAGTCGGTGCAGCAACCGATCTCTCGAAAACTGGACCACTGAGTTTGAATAACCCCTCTGCATGCTAAAAAAATAAGTAAATATGCTTTAATGTTCATGAAGATGGACATTTTCATTCGTCCCGCCTCCTAGAAAGAAGAGAACCCCTATTGGTCGAGCGTTCGTAGCGTGAGGACGTGTTGGAGGATACTCTCGAGGTTCTGTCAGCTCAATCGTGAGTTAGTTGTTATCTGGCTACTTTGTAGTAGTATTCAAAAGTTTTCTGATAGCTACCCCCAACTTCTCATTAGATCAGTTTCAAACAGCGTAATTACTATAATTATTAGCGCATTACTCGTAGTATTCCTTTAACTAAAAGGTCTAGGACAGTACAGTCTTACGGGATTACAACTAAAGCGAAGTACTGCTAAGATTAAGTCTAAAGCAGTAGAAGTGTCAATAGGGATCAATAACATTAAGTAAGATGCCTAGGATGTGTAGATGCGTTCGATGCAGGGATTGGATAGGTGGAACTAGTGAATGAGAGGTATGCCAGGTATGCAAAGTTTGTAGTTTGGAGGAGCGACTAGGGGAGCCATCGGGAAGGCTCATTAGCGTGGAGGAGGAGATAAGAGGGATGAGGAAGGAGGTGGGCGAGGTTCAGAAGGATGATTTAGTGACGAGGCTAGTTAGGGTGGAGGAGGCACTCCGGGGGTTCCCCAGCCTTCCAGATTTTACTGGGAGGGTGGCCCTTTCGTCCTTTGACAGCGCGTCGAGTGCCGACTCCCAGGTGGCTAGGGGAAATTTGCCTTCCATGTCATATTGTGGGAATATAGTGAGTTTTGAGCTTAAATCCCGAATACACGAACCTCATTCAGGGGAGACAACGGGGCTTTTAGCGAAGGAGCTTTTTCTCCCATAGGAACCCATGCATTCTTAAAGGACTGTTAAATATATATAGTTAACAGTCGGATCTCATATTGGCGATACGTGTTGCACCACCAACGCACCAAACAGAATACTAACACCATATGGACTCGAATAATGAAGTAAGCGGTTACATGGGAATCCCTTGGAGACGCACTCGCCACTCGCACGGGGAAGGAGGGAAGGTGAAGTGGCGAAGAGGCCATGCACTCAGGCGGTACACCATATGAAACTGGACTCGAAGAATGAAGTAAGCGGTTACATGGGAATCCCTTCGAGACGCACTCGCCACTCGCACGGGGAAGGAGGGAAGGTGAAGTGGCGAAGAGGCCATGCACTCAGGCGGTTGCGTGTGAATCCCTCGACAGTCAATGCATTGCCCCGAGGGTTCATGGGGGGAGGGAGGGAGGGGGAGGGAGCTTCCTCTTCACGATGAAGTGAAATTACGGAGGTTAACATGTGTCTAGATGATGCAAGGACACTCAAAACACCCTTCCGACTCGGCTATAGACGCATTTTGATTTTGCGAACGCTTTTCAGGCGACTCTGTACGGTCGGGAAGCGAGAGATCTACATCGAAAACGCAGTTGATGTCTTTTTCTCTTGGGAAAAATAAATCGAACCGCGAAAATTGAGAGAAGTATTTCATCTCGATTTACTGATTTCTCTGAGTGTAAGAAGGTTGATTTCGGGAGACGAAGCAAATGCATTTCAGGCATCGACTGGGAGGTGCGGTTCCGCGAGTTAACGGTAGAGGAGCAATGGGGGGGGGGGGTTCAAGACGTTATTGCAAGGCTTTATGGAGGAATGCATCCCCAAGATTTCCATAAAATCGGGCAGGCAACCGGTCTGGTTTACACATGAGACCTCGTAAAGTACTTCATGATGATTACATCATGAGGATTTCCTCATAGGATATTTGGACAACCTCATGAGAAAGTTTTGAGATCTCATGAGTTTGAATTGATGGTTTTTCATCACGGAGTGAATACGTGGAGACCCATGCTGGACACCATCTAGTACATTCAGATATGTCTGCGCATTGTATTTGATTAGAATATTCAGCTACTGAATTCAGAAAAACGTGAATACGAATGCATTTTTCTCTTTTGACAAAAATATTTTTCGTGAAATAAGTTGAACGGAATGGCCATCACGTTATCATACTGTATTTTCGAGTACAGCAGCTGAACAACTACACGCCACTCCGACATGTTACAATTTCAACCTTGAAATAAAGAGAATTCGGTATGTTCCCCTCAAACGGTTTCATAACCAGCACCCCACACCAGGACAACACCATTAACACACGGGTATCACAAGAAAGTTTCGACAAGATGCTGCAACACTCAGGAATGGTTTTATTTCCAAGGAACGTCAGGTCACTTCGGGTAAGCCATGATTTATTGTGACCGTTTTTCTAAAGGAATTTTAAATTAGGGTGTGACAAGTTTATCTTCGGTGCGTGCATTCACACTGTCGTCACTCCAGTTGTGCTCGAAAATAGCCTCCAAATAAAACTATAACATTGATGAAAGCAAAATCTATCAATTACGTACCCCTGGTGCTACCCATGAAAAGATCGAAACCCAATCAAAAATAGGCAATCAAAATAAGAATTTGTCTGACCTACATATACATCTACATACAATCTACGTAATCTACATAAAATCTGCTACATACCTGATCTGCATAAAATACTATACTGATCGCGACTTCGGCGCTCTATTACCTTGGATAGTGATTAATTCATTCATATTTTGCGAAATGGCAAACACGTAATTAAAGTACGTCCCTATTGGAATACGTGACACATGGAGTAGAAAGTCTTGATTTTCATAAAAATCTTTACTTCTATGGTTCTGAGTGCCTAACTGGTGTCCTTTTTGTACGGGTGGAGAATACATTTTGATATATTGATACTTCCCTTAAATAATCCACGCTATGGAGACATATTTGAAAATTAGGATTTTTCCTCTACACAGCCATCAAATAGGTACTTCTGAGGAAAGTTTAAATTTTCTGTCTCTGTTTCGTTGGATAAAAAAAAAATCAAGAAAATGGGACAAAAAAATTGCCCTAATGGATTTTAACGAATTTTTTTTTCTTTTGAAATGTAGACTCAGGGAACTCCATATCACCCAGTTTTAGCCTTATACATTTCCCCTTTTTTGCTTGAGGAAAAAAGTGTATTTAGAAAAGAGACCCACCAGAAACCTGTGCTCTAAGGATACAACATCAGGTCAGTGATGTGTGCACCAGCTACATTTCTATTTCTACCCAGTGAACTACATGCCCACAAAATTTCAGCATTATACGTTTGCTCTTTTTGCTGGTGAAAAACACGCTTGGAAAAACCAACCCAACCAAAAGCTATGCCCGGAGGGGATGCCCTATGATAGCGGAATACTAACTTAGATCAGTTATATCATGTCACTTATACGTTTGCCAAGTTTCACCTTTCCATTCATGTCCAATTCGCCGCAACAATTTTTTTCAAAACATCGCTCCTGGAAGATATTCCCCTAGGGAATCGAGTATTAAGTAGGGAAGTATCGAGACTTAAGATTTTCAACTAACACTTTGCCTCAGTAGTCACATTCATGTAAATTTTCAGTTTTCCATGTTCATCGGTTTAACTTATGCAAAAAAATAATTAAAATCATCTCTTTTTGAAATTTGTGCCCCCAGGCCATTTACTTCTTAAGGCTGAAGTTTTCTGCAGAATCTCAATAGATAGTTATGTACCCAGTTTCATCTTTCCACACTAGCTCAATACGCCAGGATAATAAAAAATACTTGAAAGCGTCGGGTCACAAAAATGTGCCGCTAGGGCATGAATCTAAAATGTTTCATTTTTCTTGAACTCATTGTCTCGGTAGGCACGTCCACGTCAAGTATCAGCTTTCTATGTCTCTCCATTTTACTTAAGCAAAATTAATGTTATGGTGGGGGAATGAGCAATGGGACATGGAAGGCATAAAAACCGAAAAGAAAAACCGCCGGGAATTGAACCCGGACCTTCGAATTACCTGTCAAAGATTCTTCTACTATACCACCGAACCCAGCACAACCGTGTCTTTCTGAATGCCATCCTCATTTGTCACAAAATATGTTCAAGAAAAACGTTTCCCCCCAAAATGTGTGCCTTCAGGGCATGTACCTCCAAAATCGGATTTTTTCTGAACTCTGCATCTCAAAAGGTGCATGTGTGCCAAGTTTCAGATTTATAACCCTTCTAGAACATGGTTAGAATTAGCGTCAGTCAGTCAGTCAGTCACGATCGTCTATATATATTAGATGTGCGCCAATATATAAATACCTACATCTAACTGTGAGTATCGAATGCAACAAACAGTTCATGAAACACTTGAACACTTGAAGTGCCTCATTTCTTTCCTCTCCTACGAGGCATCTTTAGTAGAGGAAGTGGAAGGGGCAGAATGGAATGTCACAGGTTTCCTTTTCGCCAAAATCAACAAAACAATATGCCATATCCTTTCCCCCGGTTGGATTTCGACAGAAGTTGTGATTCTCGCTCCTCACGTCTTCTGGGAACCTTGGCCAAAATCTTTCCAGTAATCCGGAGTCGCTCCACGGCAGACACGGGCGCCCGGACGCCGTCACGTTGAGAGTCCCTGCATACTCCTCTCCCTTGTGCGTCCATTTGCATTCTGTCTTGTCTGATGGAGAGAAAAATGAAACCCCGCACATCCGTTATCTTCCTGAGAGAGAAAGAAATGATTCTCATCATATGAGCCAGAGATTACACGCAGACCAAATGAAAACACAATTTGACGCATTGAAATATATATTCCTGTAATTCATTCAATATGAAACGTATTATCCCGTAAGGCTTATGTCGCATTTGATGAAGCATGCAGTTTTCTCAATGAGAAAACAATCTTTACGGATTGAAAGGATTCGGAAGAGAAAACTATCGCTCCTTTGGTTTAATGGGATTACTCAAATGTTATTGATATCAGCAACATATTCGCCTCTGTTGAAGAAGTATCGAAGGTCACAATGCGCTTCATTAGGAATTCAATTCAGAAGGCCTGCAATCGGAGACTGCGAAATTGGGAATCATCTTGAATAATATTTCCATGTCCAAACCAATGCTACACCTAAGTCGTTTTTGGCCACTTCAAGAAACAACTGATATTATGACATTTATTTACCCTAAAAAAGCTCTCTTGGACCATAACGATGTGTCTATTAGGGTTTTGCTCTTTTCCAACCTTGGCATGACCCATTACCAACAGATAGAACATTTGTTCGTGGACCGGAGTGAGCTCACTGGGGTAGTTGGGGCACATGGAGATATCGCAGAATTCCCATTTTATTTTGGGATCGCCGACGAAGCACCAGGGTTGATTCTTCAATGTCGGGTTCCTGCAGAAGTCTTGATGAGATGCGGCATTGCCAAATCGGAAATGGTCATCGTAGGATATTTCCGGGTCGAAGTCGTCAAGCTTTCCATTGGGAACAGCGTCCCATCGGAGGCACGCTTTCCCAGTCACCGTCTTCCTCGTCGTTCCCACGTATTCCTTCCCCATCTTGGTCTGCAAACATTCCGGGTATCCCTGGGCCGGTTTACCTGTCACATTTTAGGCGTGGAAGTCTTGAAATCATCTGAATCTTAGCTACTGCCTGCTGAAGTGCTTCAAAAGTTTAAGAGAATTGGTCTTTGAAATGCGAAAAGTTTCATTCTTCGGGCTTTGGTAACTATTTAGAAATATATATATTTGCACATCAGAGTTCATCTTCAAAATTGAATGCAAGAAACGAGAAAAATATATGAAAACAAATATGCAGCAAACTGAAAGCATACCTTCGAGAGCGGATCGCTCATACGCTTCATGGCAGTATGGGACCGTGCACTGTCCCCATTCAAAGCCACTTCCCTTTTCAGTGAAGCACCAGAGATAGTTTGTTTTCGACATTTCAATAAAATCTGCGAATGTATTTGAGGTTCCGACAGCGAAAGGATTGCGACAGTAGTTGTTACTATAGTCCATGAGTTGATCAGGCAATGCCAAGAAGTTCAGTACTTGGAATCGCTTGGGGTCTGACGTGAGCCAGGGTTGACACTTACGACCACGTGCATCCTGAAAGGATTGCGACAGTAGTTGTTACTATAGTCCATGAGTTGATCAGGCAATGCCAAGAAGTTCAGTACTTGGAATCGCTTGGGGTCTGACGTGAGCCAGGGTTGACACTTACGACCACGTGCATCCACGTTCTTGAATCCTGCATACTCCCATCCCTCTTTAGTCAATTTGCATTCCACGGGCTCTGAGAGTGAACATGAATAACGAATATTTCAACTATAAGAGTAACCTATACTATGGCGTGATCTATGACTTCAAACATGGGCATGCATTGGGAATGTCCACGTGGCATGGGCATGAGGCATGGGCCTTAGACATGAGGGACGCAAATCGTGAGAGCCAAAATGATTTTCATTATGAAAATTAAAATATGAGCATGGTTCCATCCTTCACCGCATGTTTAAAATCGAATACTTCTCATATCTTGCGTCCAATAACTTCATGAAACTCATGTTAAGGCGGTTCTTCGCGCTTTATCACATTCAGTGTAACCTTATAATACAAATTTTGAAAAGGGTGATAGTAATAAATTATTTTTGCAAGTTAAGAATTCCCACGTCTATCTCCAATTGTCAATGCATTAATGGAGCACATCTCATGTTCTCCATGTGTCCGAGCAACGTGAACCATTTGGAAAATGTTTTCCTTATTTGTAATTTAATTATAATCATGAACATCATATTAACAAATCACATCACAATTCCTTTCTTAATTGTATTCCTATCAAGATGACCTACCCAGGTCATTGCCAATTAATGAATTCCTCCCAGTAGGTCTTGAGATCACTCGTTTCTAATCCCTTGCATCATGATTTACGTACAGAGGAAAAAAATTACCAACGCTGCTTCATCGTTTTCACCATGCTTATCGAAAAAAGTATGTTCGTCTATTTCTAGGAAAAACAGTTTCAATCAAAAAGTGAAATCCACACTTTACGGGTGATCAGGACCCAACGAGTTCTGTTCACACACCTAACCACAGCCGCTGCTCTTGTTCTGTTCCTCAGGTGAACCCACTCGTCTTTTTTTTGCTCAGCAATATAGCTCACCATAAAATTGCGTGATGCCAGAAATTTACAGTATCAGCATCATGACTTTGAGCAGGATGGCAAAATACACTAGTCAGATAATGAGACAACACATGCTATGCTCTCTCCCTAGCATATCTTCGGAGACCAAAGGATCGCAGACCTTTGCGGCCAGGACAGAAAGGGATGTTGCAGAATTCCCATTCATCATAGAATTCGGAGAATACGATGCACCATGGCTCCTCGGCCGACGTTGGATTCCGACAATAGTTTAGGTCCTGGTTTGATACGAATTCATAGATGTGCTCCCATCTTCTACGGGCGGACTCTTCCCCTCCCCTCACCTGCTGTCCGAGAATACCTGCAATATTTGTGGTCATGGGAAGTTTTTTCCAATGCATGCAATTCTTTCCAGTTCGTGTTTGGCTATGAGTCCCTCTGTACTCCTTCCCCATTCTCGTCATTCGGCATTCTGGATAGATCTGCAATGTCTCAACTCCATCTGTAATGAAAGTACGAGGTTTTACCAAAAAGTTCTAAGACTTAATTTTTTATGACGCTGTGCTGACTGCTGATGGTTATATACTTAAAAATAATCCTCCTCGGCATGAACACAAATTGTCCAGGGTTTCTTCAGCCACTGGAAGCATTGGTGATACTCATCTTTTTGAGTCACCAGCAGCGCTCGAGGCGCGTTCGTAATTCTGTTTTAAATGTTCTGAGATTTCCTTTCTTTTGCAATTTCAGCAGTTTCTGTTGTTCAACAGTTTTCAATCCCGTGATTCATCAGCCATCCAACTCGTCGGGGTTTAGCTCCTAGTAATGTGTTTGTGTCCCCTAAACTGAAGAATGTGCTGAAATGAAGGAGATTTTAGGCATTCAAAGCAAAATTGTAAACGCGCCGCGAGCGCTGTTGATGACTCCTAAAGATGAGTGTCAGCAATGCTTCCAGCGGCTGAAGAAACGCTGGAAAATTTGTGTAGATGCCGAAGAGAACTGGTTTAAAGGATATAACCATCAGCAGTCAGAAAGAGTCACCACAGCGTCATAAAAAATTAAGCCTTAGAACTTTTTCGATCAGATCTCGTATAGTGTGGAGAGAATGTGGTTTGGTAGAATCACGATGATGTCGCATCAATTGATAGCTTACAAATAAATATATTTAAATTTTTCTTTAATGACGCATTTGTAAGTGCCTCCATTTTTGTATGCTAGTACTAAATGTGGAAAATGTCTAGGCAGAAAATGTCTGGGAGGAATATGTCTGGAAGTGAAAGAAATTAGATTTCGAATCATATATTACTAGGTAGATGCTAGACCTGACTGTTAATTCGCGATGACCATTCTCTTTTGGAAACCTTGTTTCTTGCAGTAAATGCTAAATGGGAAGCCTGCTGCTCAATCACTCCATAATCCATTTCTTTACATATGAATCCTGACCTCGTGCACCGATTGCATTGAGCCTATGGACATTTTCATTTTCCTTGTCGATATCTATTTGACGGATTTCATGACGTCATGGTTGAGTTTTATTTCCTAAAGCACGATAGAATTTTCAGGAAATTAAGCAAAACGGTACGTCGGACCTAGTTTTCTCTGACGTCATGGTTGAGTTTTATTTCCTAAAGCACGATAGAATTTTCAGGAAAGTAAGCAAAACGGTACGTCGGACCAAGTTTTCTCTCATAGAAGGGCACATCCATGTATGCTAAGGAATCAGTTTACATAATTTCAGAGATCTATTTTCAACGCATTGGCTGCTAGAGCACGAACAGGCCGATGTATTGAAATTTTCTGTGGTGGGCAATGATTTATTTTGCAGGTGTTATATTTTGAACCTCCGGTTGAGAAACATTTCGCTTGCCGCACTCAGGTTTGAACTTGGTGTGAGAATAATGTATTGTATTTTGGAATTAGGGATCCTTGGCAGAAGAATTAGTTTTGTATCCAATAAAACTTCGTGCCGTCCTTACACGAACGACAGATGTGATATTTAAAAGCATTGGCCAGTATCCATTACTTGGCTGCCTAGCGGCATCTTAGTAGTATAAAGAAATACCGTATATATGAGCATTGAAAATATGTAAGACACTTTGAAAGCGCCCCGTTTTGAGACGATCAATGCATTAACGCGGCAATCAGAATTTTGCGATGCCTGAAAGAGAAGTCGTCGCATGATGGTCTTATTTGGTATTGACCATATCACTCACTCGACTTGAATGAGTCATCTGCCTCACATATCTTCTCCATTTCTTCTCGAAGACAGGAACGCACATGGCAAGCTTCGGGAATTGGCAAACTTTGCTCCATGGTTGATTGATGGAACTCTTGAATGTAGCACGATGGACCTAATTTGAAATCAGTTAAAATATTGATCCGACAGTAATTGTGGTTTTCCATGGAGAATTCCGGAGGTAACAATTTCAATTCCTGGAGTTTCGTCCACGGAAGGCATGTTACGCCAGAAATGGTCCAGTTCCTTGTGCCTATGTAATCCGTTCCGAAGGAAGACGTTGTGCATTCCCTGGATCCTAGAGGAGTAATCGGATGATCAGTCTTGTTGAATCGAAAATGAAAATTCTATGATCTCACAGCAAAAAAAAAATATTTCCTCTGGCGTAGTAGAGTGCACAAAATTGAATACGTATAGTAAATTGATCTACGTATCTGGCAAATTGAAAGGGAATCGTAAATTGGAAACGAAGCACTTGTTTGTTTTTCCGTGGAATGTCAACTACTTTTATCTATGGGTATAATTTTCACTTCCATATTGGCACTCACTTCGAGCATCACAATAGGGAATCGAACACTCCTCTAACGTTATGCTCCCGCCATCGTCATCGACGAAGCACCATGGCATCTCTCTGGTGCAACGTGGATTCCGACAGAAGTTCATTTCGGTGGGTGCGTCACGAAAGAAATCTCCCCAGGGCGCGGATTTCCATCTTAGGCATCGTTTCCCGGACTTCGTCACGTTCACCGTGCCCGTGTATTCCATCCCATTATTCGTCAGCAGGCATTCGTGAGAAACTAGTTCATTAAAAGAAAAACATTGACGCTCGCAAAGTCTTATGGGTTTACATCTTCACACTAAAAAAATCACTTCGCGACGACGATCCGACCTTGAAATGACGCAACTTTACCGTTTCGCTCAACGTGTACACAATTCCGAAAAAAGAACTCAAAGGGGAATTCCAAACGGTTGAAAAGCATTGCACATAATGACTCATTCAAAGCTCTCGTAGGTAAGCAGATGTTTCACCCAGATATAGCTTTCCACCAGTGTGAGATATGAGGAAGGTACAGTTCCGAGAATCAGCAACATGAATTTCGAGCAGTGTGGAGGGAATATTCTAGCCAGACAAAGAGACAGCCTCAATAATGCTCTCTCTCTAGGGTGATCATAAGTTTCCGAGCGCTTTTTCAAAATCGATTTTTTTTCACATTTACTTGACTAAATGCGTGTGGATTTATATTGGGGAAAAAAAGCGTTCGGAAAGTTTTGATCACCCTCTGTAGTATCCTCGCAGACCAAATGATCGCAGACCTTGGCGGCCGGGGCATAAGGGGATGTCGCAGTATTCCCAAGCGCCATCGGCGGAATAGTAACACCATGGCCTCTCTAGCAACGTTGGATTCCGGCAATAGTTTAGTTCCAGGCTTTTAATTATTCCACTCAAATATTTTGTGTTGGGGAAACTGGTATGGACATAGTTTCGGCATCGGCGGAATAGTAACACCATGGCCTCTCTAGCAACGTTGGATTCCGGCAATAGTTTAGTTCCAGGCTTTTAATTATTCCACTCAAATATTTTGTGTTGGGGAAACTGGTATGGACATAGTTTGAGGCGTGACCAGGGAAAAATTGAACACTCATGTCATTCCAATGCATGCACTTTTGTCCAGATTGCGATTGGCTGCGAGTCCCTCTGTACTCCATCCCCACTGTCGTCATTAGGCATTCCACAGCTCCCTCTGCAATGAAATTGTAATGTGCAGATGTCATGGTAGCAACAGCAGAAGAGTCCAAAGAAATCATCAGTCACCAGATCCATTTTAACGAATGAAGGCCGAACCGATCGGTTCAAGCGTCGTTAGACAAAAGGGGGAAAATACATAAATGTCACTTTAATTTTTCTATTGATAACGTATATGGTATCAATCGATTCGCTACTTCCTAAACAGTTCAGTGTAACATGCATGTGGGGCAAAATATACATTTTCAAGAAGTAACAGAAAAATAGTTGTGATTAGCAAGTCATTAATTGACTATTGCAATGGCAATTGAATTTTGGAGTGCCATTCTACAAGAAGCTTTACGTATCGTAATCAAATTTGCGGTCCCCTATAAATTTTCCCTTCGAACATTAGTGATCATGAACTCATGCGAAAAACCAATTTCCAATGGCTTTCATTTTTCAACCTCCCCCTTTCCTTGACTCACATGAGACACACTAACGTTAGGTCTAGGTCCAACCAGCAGCCTTCCTTCAGGTTATCCCAGGGCCTACATTTTTTCAATGAGAATTCATTTCCCGACTTATTAGCCCTAAGAGGGTGAATCCACGCTCTTCGAAACATCTTGTTGAGTGGGTGTAACGTAAAGCCAAGCACTGCCCTATTCATACGTTCACGAACCATTTCAAAGAGGACATGTAGCGTTAGACCAATTTGAGACCTGTTTCGCGTTTCATCGCCGATTTCAGAGGGACGTCGAACGTTAGGCCTATTTGGAGTTCCTTGAACCATATCGAATAGGTTTTAGGAGGGAATGCCTCCAGAAAACGTGAAATCAATTGGGCGCGCCATATTGTCAATTCAGGTATGTCCGGATGAGATATTTCCATATCTCAACGCATCGATCAATCGCTGCTAACGACTGCTTCATTCTTAACTCATTTGATAACTTCGGCATAAAAATGTCTTACACATTAAAACATAGAAAACCAAACGCCGATACGAAGGTTGAATTAGTCTTGAATCTGGTCTAATTTTGGCACGAAATCCGGCAGCCCTGGGGACGGTAACGAAGTCAGCAATCTAGCCCTTATTGAAGGACAATTAATTTTACTTTCCATGGTGAAATGATGCATCGCAAGCAACAGAAGGCAACTGTTCGTCATATACGAGTATATGTATTTCTTATCGTTGGTCTCTTTCCTCCGAAAATCTCCCAGGAATGGCTACCCAGGGGGAGAAGGAGAAAGAAAATCAATGAAATTCACATCTTCCAAAAGCTTTATTCAAAGTTCTCACACAACTCCGGCAGATGTAGCCTAAAATTTGCTGGAGCGATTCTTTGTGGAGAGAGGAAGAAGTATGCCAATGGAATTTGCCCGATGTCAGCCCTTAAACTGATCTCAAAGATATTTCCAAATTTCAAGAGTGTCCTTCGCTAACCATAAGAATTTCATGTTTTTTGTTAAGTCTCAGCAATTTGAACACCTTAGGTTAGGTTAGGGTTAGGTTAGGCTTAAGTTAGGGTTAGGTTAGGATTAGGTTAGGGTTATGCCTGGGCCTGATGTTGGTGACTTCCGTAGAGAATGGAGAAGGTTGGGGCGGTGAGGTTGAGGTTGGGGATTGAAGAAAGGGAAAATCTTTGCAAATTGGTTTTAACATTACTACATTTTACAATCAACTGTTTAGGAAAAGCTGACATCGATTGCCATACAGAAAACAAACATTTTTTAAATGACCCACACTGTATTTTTAGAATTCATTTGGAACACAAAAGTTTGTTCGGGTCCGTTGAGGTTCGATTACATGTAGCTTGCCATCCAGGAAGAATCATAAGCAGGAGGATGAGAACCCTTTCTTGCTTTCCCTTTCTTACTTTCCTATATAACGCATGCTGAGTCTTTCTTGTTAAGCCTGGGTATACATTGTGGATTGCTCGATGCAAGGAGAAATTTCGCCCATTGTCTTCTGCTTAGTTATGTGCACTTAAAAATTGGGGCGGAATTTTTTGACCCACCCTGCATACTTACTTCAGTCAATCGGAGAGACATGGAAAGCTGAAACTTGGCTTGGACGTGCCTTTTGAGACGCTCAGTTCGTAAAAAAAGTGAATTTTTTGATGCATGCTCTGGGGGCATATTTCTGGAGTTTGACTTTAAAATTTTTTTTTCTTCTAACGAATTGGGTAGAGATAGAAAGGCGAAACTTGATAAATGAGAATATATTGGTACTCATTGATTGTCCACACGAACGATGCACGGGTCCGTTCGGCCATATCGAGTTAATCCACCTCCCCATGAAGATGAAATTTTCCCCTATTCTTCCGGGGCGTTCCTAAATGAGAATGACGGATCTCACTTAAAGGCAACGAATTGGAACACGCTGAACATTTGCGTGCAGGCGATTGGGGTTTCCCTAGAGACAAAACGCATCTCTTTACATTTTATCGAAATAATATATATTTAAATTGGAAAGTTGCGTCGCTTTGGAATGCTTTGAGACGGAACTACTCACTGGATATTGTTACAAAAAGGAAATCGGTAGTATCTGATTATAGAAACCATCCTCCGTTTCTCCATCTGATTCTTGAGGGTTCCTAATTCGTTCGGTATGTCTCATTTTAATACAATAGATGTCATTCGAAAGCTAATAGCTTCGTGGCGACAACTATTGGGATCAAAAGTTCAAAAAGTCCCACCCATTTGACGTCTCATGGCCTAATTTCGGCAATAATAGAGTCCCGGTATGGAATGTCTTTCCGGGCCAAGTGCTCACAACCAACAACGAGAGGACGAGGCTTTGTCGGCTGCGGAAATAGCTATGGTAATTGCTGTCAATGATTATATGCCATAGTTTATCGCGCTACCAGTCCCGTCGCCAGTTTAACACAGTGTCGTAAGCTCACGTAAGTTTGCAGCATAGAGCTAGTGCTCCATTATCATTATCATTATTTTGAACTTGGTGTTCTCAGAATGCCCCAAAAGAGTTGAAACTATTCTGTGGCGGGATCTTCTGAACGTACGAGAAAGAGAGAACTCTATTGATCAAGGAAATAAATCTAACACAAATAAACATGGAATTCCTGAAGGAATTCATTGAATCATTGAAGGGCATCGGATTTCATTCGATTGGGTCAGGAGATAAAAAAAAAAACGAGATTCCCAAATGAAGATTTTCAGTGAGTGAAGTGAATTACCTTGGCATCGAACATGCCTGTCGGGAAAAGAGCTGTCCCAGGTATCAACGATCCGAAAGGAACAGGTGGCATTGTGGATGTCCGACCCGTCATTGAACCTCAAGGAATGAGGACAGGTATAGATGACGCCGGAACCTAGAGGTGCTGGGTACTTCCCGTCCCATCCGTCGTATGTCACGGTGGCGTTTTCGATGCTGGGGTACTCAGTCACGCAGGATTCTGCAAATAACATCAATTGAATGCAATTGCGCTCAGAATACTAATTAATCCTATCGTCCTAATGAGGGAGTAATCTTCAGATATCCCTTTTTTTAAACTTCGAGTACTCATTTCCCTGGTTATCCAGATCGCACAAATCAATCTTTCTTCATACAAATTAAACGCAGGATGATATTTCCATGAATATTAATATTAAGGTCTCATATATTTCTCATGAGTTTCTCAGAGAAAAAAAGAAAGTTGTGAAACCACAAATATTTATCAGGATCTCATGGGGCTTCATTAGCTGGGGTACCACTCTACTAGTGATCTGCAATTCCAGACCTATATTTCCCTAACAGATTCATTTATTCAAAATATCTAGCTTTCCAAATGGCCCTCGCTTTAACAACATTCGAAACGTGTCACATCGCGAGAAATGTGTCATCTTATCTTGATGATTATCCGATTCTCATGTTATGGTCCCAACCAATCTCCTCCGTACATGCTTAGTAACACACGAACGTCCACGAGGATGTTCAATACGAGTTCTAATAAACTTTTGAATGTTCGCTGCACCATGATGACCAGGTTTCCGGCGAGAGACCGAATTCCCACGCCCAAAATGTTGCCATGTGCGGTATGATTTCAAATATTCCATAGTTCATGAGAATTTTTTGGAGTATTTAAAATGAGCTTTGAATTTTATTAACAGAAAAACAAATTCATTAAGCCCTTTCTAGTCCAAAGGAGGATGTTCATTTTCGGCCTAATCGCGCCTCACTATGAAACCGGCGCCGATCGATAGAGGACCTCAAGTAGTGCATACGTGTCAATGGTCACTCCGTGAATCAAGTTTGCCCCGACCCGCTGGAGGCGAAAAACTCAAAACTCAAAAATAACTCAACAATATATACTGGTAGGAGGTGGCCATTTTCCACCGTGATCGGAGATTACGCTCATCCATTAGAGAGCAAAAAACTCGGTTTGGTTAGGTAAGGGTGAAATTACATTGCACTTCAAAAGATGAGCATTTCGTCTTGAATGGTTCGCGCGTCCCCGTCGCGAGGATGGACACCAGCGATGCGGAAGGCCGAAGTATCTCAGGTCGAATCATGTTACAGTGGCTTCGGTTGAGGGTGACTAAGACGAACGAAAACCAGCATGATGAGTTCCGAACCGGTATCCCTATACTGCTTCAGTCGTCGCCCAGGATTATCAGGACTGCGATCGTCACTGTGTTCCCAGGATGACTATTGGTAAGTTGGCTACAGGGGACGGGCAATCCGATGTTTCCGGGTGCGTCGAATCCCATCATGCTGCATCCAGGCCTATCGGACGTCTTTCCACCTGCTATAGTGTATTCTCGGGACGATGCCTCAAGGGCAGACCAGGAACGAAATCGAACGCAAACGACCTTGGAAACAGACCCTGGGTATCGGGACTTGGAATGTGTTAACACTCGGCAGTAAGGAGCCCGATCTCGTGGAAGAGGCTAGGATGAGACGACTAGATATAGTTGGCATGGCCTCAACCATGGAAAGGCACCGGTTCCATTACCCTAGACCATGCAAACAGAAAATTCAGTGCCTCGTTTCGATGCATTTTTCTCGCGAAAAAATCTGTCCCGCCTGTGATGCGTCTTCATCGCATCGAATTTTGGATGCTGTTATAGCATCAAATGTTGGATGTGATAAAAACGCATCAAATGGAGGACAAAATATTTCTTGCCGAAAATGCATTCATTTGATTCTACGTGTAGAGGTCTGGTATATTCTGCCGCATTGAACATTTCGTGTGTGGATGGACCCTGTATTGGAGTAGAGTCGACTCGACCGTGCTCGCTCAGGCGGGAGTGGGATACTCGTTTGCCCCCACCTGGCCGACAACGTCATTGAATGGAACCCAGTCAGCGAGCGTGTCGCTCTAATCCGCCTCAGACTGGAGCGAGTCGGAGTCTTTTGAATGTCGCTCAGGTCTAGGGGCCGAACAGGGAGTCGGATTACGATGCTTTCCTGGAGGAGGTGGATGGAACCCTAGAAAGGATTCCGAGAGGCGACCGTGTAGTGCTGATGGGGGACTTCAATGCACGAGTTGGGAGAGACGATGCTAAGTGGAGTGGTGTTATCGGTCGTTTTGGGGAAGCCACACTGAACGGGAACGGCAGGAAGTTGTTGGAATTTTGTTTCGGCAACGGCCTGACCATAACCAGCACTTTCTTCCGGCACCGGGACGTCCACAAGTTTACCTGGCACAGGGGATCTGATAGACGGACTGGTACTCTGTGTCAGCATTCGCTGATCGATCATCGTCTCAGCGGACTCGTGGGGCCTTGTGATGGATGCGAGAGTGTGGCGTGGGGCTGAACTAAGCACCGACCATCATCTAGCGGTCAGCAGACTTCGGATACGGATGATCTCAGAAGGAGGCAGAGAACAGCACGCGTCGCAAAATGAGTGAGGTGGGAAGCCCTTCGCGATGAGGGAACTCGTGCCGAGCTTGCTAGGGTAATTGGCGAAAAGTACTCCCAACTGCCTCCCCAGACGTCAGATGTAGAGAACGAATGGGCTTCATTTCGGTCTGGTGTTTCAGCGGCGGCAGCGGTGGTGTGAGGGGAGAGGTGCGTCGGATTGTCGCATGGTAACGCCAAACGCACTCCCTGGTGGACACCAGAGGTACGCGAGGCTGTTACTGCCAACAAGGAAGCTTACAGGGCATACATGTCCAGTAGGTCGGACTCTTCGAGGGCACGCTACACCGAGACGCGCCGAACTGCTGCACGTGTCGTGGCCAAAGCGAAGCAGGAAGCATGGAAGAAATTCGCGATCAAATTTAATCGGACAACCGCACTGCCACCAAGGTGTTCTGGCAAACCATCCGAAGGTTACGGCAAAGCGGGCAACAAACACTCCGTGTCGTCAAAGACCGAAACGGGGAAGTGTTGGCTTCCGAGGCGGATATACTTGGGAAGTGGAAGGTGCACTTTGAGGAGCTCTTAAACCCGCAGACAGAGGACACTGACCCACCCGACCTGGAGCCTCTCTGCGCGGAAACTAGTCTCAACATGGAGGAAGTTCTGCAGGCCATTTCCAGCCTGAAGAATGGGAAGTCTCCTGGAGTGGATGAAATCCGGGAAGAGGTTCTAAAAGCAATGGGCACTGATGGATGCTCGTGGCTGTATAGGGTGTGAGGGTGTCTGAGGCCGGTTGGGAATCGGGGAAAGCACCAAGAGATTGGCAGACCGGTGTGGTAGTTCCTCTTTTTAAGAAGGGGGACTCGAGGAAGTGGACGAACTACCGTGGGATCATTCTCCTCAGCATACCGGGAAAAGTCTACTCCATGGTGCGGGAAAAGAGAGCTCGGGTAGTCGTGGGTGAGGCCATCCGAGAGAAGCAGTGTGACTTTCGTGAAGGGCGCAGCACCACGGACCAGCTTTTCACTTTCCACCAAATCCTCGAGAAGCATTGGGAGTACGCCAAAGATGTTTACATGTGCTTTGTTGACCTCGAAAAAGCGTTCGACCGGGTGCCTCGAGGGAAGCTGTGGAGAGTGCTGCATGAATATGGGGGTCGAGGGTCGGCTATTCAGGGCCGTACAGTCCCTATATCCCTATATAGCGAATGCAAGAGTTGCGTTCGAGGGAGCAGAAAGAGCTCGGATTGTTTTCTGGTACGTGCTGGGCTCCGGCAGGGTTGCATTCTCTCTCCTTTCCTGTTCCTCGTGTACATGGACAGGATCTGTAGGCGCAGCCTCTGCCTGGAGGGAGTCGATGACGACGATTTAACGGTAAAAGTACTTCTCTTTGCCGACGATGCCGTCCTTTTGGCTCGTTCTCCACAGGAGCTCCAGAGCGTACTCGATCGGTTCGATTCCGAATGCACTTGATTTTTAAAAATGCACATTTTCCGACGACGTTGAGGGAAACAACGGTGACGCAATCATGATTGATTTTTAGCCGTATGTTTCCAGCATGTGGCCAGCCGTATGTGGCGATGATGAATTCGACAATATCATGTTCACATCTACCGTGATGGAATGGTGAAATTGCGTAGCATGTGAAAAATGCTCCACCTAGACCACGTGATTCTTCTTTTGTACAGCCGGCTTGGAATCGCGCATACCGTCACCTGCAACCCCGACCCCGACACGCCCTGTTACGCCCCTCCCACTCATGCCCTAGTAGTCTACTTCAACCCACCCATGAAGATTTCAGAGCCAGACGTTTGAGTGTTGTTTGTCCCAACGTCGAGGACCACCGACACTTCTCCGGCACACCACCGACCAGACCTT
Source organism: Darwinula stevensoni (assembly GCA_905338385.1). Taxonomy (NCBI): domain Eukaryota; kingdom Metazoa; phylum Arthropoda; class Ostracoda; order Podocopida; family Darwinulidae; genus Darwinula; species Darwinula stevensoni. The sequence goes on along the minus strand of CAJPEV010002184.1, from coordinate 13,934 downwards.
ATTTCTAACGCGTTCGATCCTTGCATCGGGGGTTTGGCTGACAGAAACCTGGGCTCCTGAATATTTTCCCATTGCTGCCTCAAGACGCCTGATGTTCGAGTCACAGTAACGTGTTCGATCCTTGCATCGGGGGTTTGGCTGACAGAAACCTGGGCTCCTGAATATTTTCCCATTGCTGCCTCAAGACGCCTGACGTTCGAGTCACAGAATATTACATGGACTCGCGTTTTCCCTCTCCCCTTCAAAACAGCCTGATTCTTTCCTGCCGACTACACACCTGCTCTCTCCCCTCCTTCCGATCCTTAATCCAAGTCGACCTCCCTCAACCCGTGAAACCTGTTTCGATCTAATTTACCGTCTCCTGCGATAGCTTAGCCTTAAGCCCCCTTTTACGACCTGAGACCAATTACTAGTCACCTAGGAGTCGGCACTCGCCGCGTTGTCAAAGGACGAAAGGGTCACCCTCCCAGTAAAGTCAGGAAGGGTGGTGAACCCCCGGAGTGCCTCCTCCACCCTACTTAGCCTCGGCACTGAATCATCCCTCGGAATCTCACCGACCAACATCCTGATCCCTCTTATCTCCTCCTCGACGCTAAAGGGACAGGATCTTTTTTTTCGTCGGTGAATGTGACAGTATTTCTTGACATATGCTCCTGCTTTAGCAGTATGATGCCAAGACTCTCATTCAGTTCCGAACGCATTCGGTGTGCTGACTATGAGCGACTGCACAAGAAAGTGATTCACAAGAAGAAACATGGGCATTCAAATTTTAGGCAAGTGAAGGACTTTGCTAGTACGTTGCGACGACTCGGGTTTACTTGTGCTTAAACTAGTCATGAACTGTGTTCCAACTGCTATAAACATTATGAAACGTTAGTGAATGCCAAAAAAGGACCAGCATCACATGGTGAGAACCCAGGAACTTCCCAGGAAGATGCAGCATTCGTTCCATCAGAAGAACTCGTGCAGGCGGTAAATTAAAGCGTATCTGCTTTGGAAGTGGACATCACACCTTTGAAGATGCGCAGTACTATCCGGACCGAAAGGAGGAGGGCATATGGAAAACGGAAACAGCATCAGGTAGCCTCTACTTTGTCTTCGAAGACTAGGAAGAAAATTCAGGAAGCCTACGAAATGTCCAGTACAGAGAGTGCGTCAAGCGATGGAATATGCCAAGGATGTGAAGGGTGGCAGGATAATGTCAGGCAAGCGCTCTCGGCAGCGGACACACATATTGAAAAAAAGCGATTGCTGACACTTTTGCCCGAAACTATGTCCAGACGGGAGGCATTGAATAATTTTCCAAGTGCTACGATTTTGAATAATTTTCCAAGTACTCTTTCTTCAGCTCGAGTGCTGAAGAAAGAGACATTTGGGGGAAATCAGATCCGTACTTGGGCTACGCCGTTTCAAACGACCACATCACCATTGCAAAGGATTATTACCTGGACGACAATCTGGACTGTTCGCAGCAGAACCCCAACAAAAGAGACGTCATTAATGTGTTTGAAAATGGTGAGAAAACCAAGAAAGTGAAGCGATTCATGACTAGGACACTGAAGGAAACATTCAGGATATTCAAGAAAGCTCACCCAGACATAAAAATTGGCCACTCCAAGTTTTATTCACTGCGTCCAAAGTGGGTCAAGATGCACCCATCGCATGAGGTGTGCATTTGTATTTATTGCAACAACATGGAGCTGTGTTGCACAGCTCTCAGCAATTTTCTAAATAAGACTGTCAACATGAATGATCTCTTCCAATTATGTTTATGTCCTGTTCCTTCTGATGCCTGCTGGCTGCAAGAGTGCCAGGAATGCCAGGGGAGTGACGGAATATCAGTGGAGAGCCTATATCTGGATGACTGTGACTCTCAGGAGATCCATTATGCAATGTGGGAAAATGGATTTTTGATCAAGAAAACAACGCCCATTGATGCCTTCGTTGAGGAGGTGACGAAGTTGACTCTGAAAATGATATCCCATCAATACATCAGAAACATTCAGCGCCTTGAAGTCAAAGATGTGAAGAGCAAATGCAAAGAAGACAGTTCTGTATTGATAATGCATTTTGATTTTGCGGAAAACTGGACTATCATAATGCAGAATGAAGTGCAGAGCTACCACTGGGTCAGTTCACAACTCAGCATTTTCACATGCGTAGCATATTGGGGCAATACTGTCGCCAATTTCGCAGTAGTCAGTGATGACCTGCTTCATGATACGGCACATGCGCATCTGGCTATGACGACAGTTGAGTCATTTGCAGCTACACTTCATGGATGCATATTTCAATTCACCACATACGTATCAGATGGAGCAGCCAGCCATTTCAAAAATCGTTTTCAGCTTTATGAACTGAAAACAACCAGTGACACTGAAAGAAAATGGCTTTTTACAGCAACAGGTCATGGTAAAGGTCCTTGCGATGGAATTGGAGAACTGGTGAAGAACCACGCCACATTTTACCACCTAACTCATGTTCCAGTCGATTCCATCCAAACTCCTGAGGAACTTCATGCCAAAGTGGCACCCATCATGAAAAATGTGCATTTTCTGATTTTGCCTGCGGCAACAGTTCAAGATTACCGCAACAAGAAAAAAGAGGAATGGACCAACGTGCAAGCAGCCAAAGGGATCCAGCGCAGCCACTATTGGTCTTCAAATTCATGGCGAGATCCGTTCGACACGAGATGAAGGAAGTGGTTCTAAAAAAATAAGAAATGACACTGAAGATTGTATGAATGATGAGCTGTGCGATTGTCCTGAACTTCGTGCGAATGTACTGAGATGCGGATTAAATAAGAATGTTTCCACAGAAAATAACAATTCTCTTAGTTTGGGCCTCCAGTGTGTTCCCCAGCGTCCAATAACCTCTTCTGGTAAAGATAATCCTCATATGACCATGTACTTCAGTTAAAATGGTCATACAGCATATTAAGTAAAAACCACGGTGGAGCATTTTTCACATGCTACGCAATTCGACCATTGCATCAGGGTATCAATTCGACAATATCCTTCTAGCCTTCTAGCCTTCTAGCACCAACAAAGAAGAAATGAAGAAAATCAAAGATGGGTTTTTTGAGAAAAAAATTTTCTTTTTCACCCGTTTTTCGGAAATTGACAAAAGTTGCAAGTTAATATTAAATTAAGCATTAATATAAATGCCAAATGACAACAAGAGATGCACAAATGAAATGAGTTCATTAAAATATACTTGATTCAAGATGGGATACAAATTTAGCTGGCAAAAAATTCAGCAAAAACCAGCAAATTCAGCAGTTTCGTCACTTTCGAAAATTCAAAATTATGTATTTATAAAATTATAACTTAGGTTTTTCTCATATGCTTCCACAAGACGTACATTCACGTATGCGAGAAAAAATTTTCAGGATTCTATGCCTATTACTTTAGAAGGTAAAGTAAATTGAAAGTGGGAGAAAACAGGAATTTCACAAGTCGCCCTTTTTAGAGCACCTTCTTCACTTGTGAATTTTTTTCTCCGAAACTATTGCAGATATAGAGGTAAAGAAGATACCATTTGAAAGGGGGGATCACATATATTTTTTTTTTTAAATCCAAGACCTGATAGACCTTGCCTGATTTGAAATGGAATCACCCTTCTTTGAAAAAAAAAATTTTTTGAAAGGCTATTTTACCGTCCAATGGACTGTGGCGCCCGGGGCGACCGCCCCACTTCCCCACTGCCCCACAGTGGCGTAACTAGGGGTGGCCCCTAGTTACGCCACTGGTTGCAAGTAACATGAAAAGAAAAAAATGTACGATGTAATTATGTTAATGAGTGAAGATGAAAAAAAGCTACATTTTGCAACAGTACATTTTTTATTTTACTGTAACTTTTCATCAGTAATTGTACCGAAGAAAGAAGCTGTTATACAGTTTTCTTGACGCCGTTTCATATTCTTTGAATATTTTACATGGAGTTGACGCGATCTGATTTCGCCCTACAGCAGACCCTGACACATCATGGCGCAATTGCCGACCGTTGAAAAGTATGGCTTCTCTCGTTCCAGCCTAGCTAAGCCACCCATCCATGTGCTGCAAATCGGCGAAATAACACGATCGGCATTTTGGAATCCCTTCCCATCGATTCAATGAAAACCGAACTGCAGTATGACACTCCGCTCCTAAGCAGTCATTTTTTAAATCCTCCAAGTAGTCTTGCACACGCCGCGAATACCCAGTTATTATACCTTACTCCTTTGTCCACCAAGAGGTACTCATTCTGTGCATCTTGAGAAAAGGTCTCATACTGACATTTTCATAATGATCGAAAAAACGATGAGAGATGATGTTACGCGAATTGGGGAGAGAAAAACCGCCCTCGCCCCCCAAAAAGCCCGGGGCTTTACTCCATAGCCAGCACCTCGCATCGAACACGTGAATTTTTCCAACAGGGACTTTGGGTCAAAAGGGGAAATTAAGGTCGATTGTCCTCAATCACGCTTGATAGCGAGATATACTACTGCACACATTACCCACCGAAAGAAAAATGCATATAATTTGGATTTTTTCCGGGGGGGGATTTCTGAATTTTCTGAGAAATTTCTGAATAGAAAGTTTCCATTCATGCACAACATTCTTTAATGCGAATTTACAGATGATTTCGCTGAATTGGAAAAGGATTCCTGAAAAAAGACCCCAAAAAAGTGTTCTCGGGGTGGTTCCATTAAAAACAGGATTTCTCCTGAAATCAGCAACCAGAGAATTACCTGTTCATCAACGTTCAGTTTTCTATCAGGGCTTCGGAACGGAACGAAAACCGGAACGAAAGACCGGAACGGAACGGGAAAAATCCCTGGAACGGAACGGGAAAAATCCCTGGAACGGAACGGAACATGGAACGCTATTCACTGGCGGCAGAGGAACGAAAAACCGGAACGGAACGAAATTGCTTACTCCTGAAAACGAAATTATTTCGTTTCGTTCCGTTCCGGTTGATGGTTATCTTTTCCTTTGCAATTGTGATGAAGGAAGACTAACGTTTCTTCGCTTCTTCGTTGATCCCTTAGTTCCCCCTTCAATCATGTCCTAGACGTAGGCCTTCTGTTGTCATGCCCAACACCTAGGCGAGCCTTAGGAAATGACTCAATTCTATGCAGTCGCTAACAGCAGTTACTATCCATCCACACACTAGTTCAGCCTACATGTGACACGGGACGGAACGCAATGGAAAGGAAATATTTCCTGGGACGGAACGGAAGAAAATAAATAATTGTGGAACGGAACAGAAACCGGAACACTCGGGGATCAGGTGGAACGGAACGGGACGCGGAACGGAAAAATAATCCGTTCCGAAGTTCTGCTTTTCGAAATTTAGAATTAACGTTATTCATTCAGTCCGTCCGTCGGTCACAGGATTTAACGAATGTCAGGAACCATGGGGAAATAACATTGGTGTCTTTTCCAGCCTAGACTGTCTGGAACTCACAAGGAATCCACGTCGATACGGGAATCGCAATTAACTCTTAACCTCAACATCGGGTTCAAGTGACCCAAAGTCACTCAGGCTACTGAAGGCACCCTGAATCAATTTTAGTAATCTTGGATCACCGTAGGATAATTAGGCTCTAGTTGGGTCAATGGGTCAATTTGGGTCATTCAACATCATTCTGGACCACTTGGACCTGATTTCGAAATTCATGAAACTTAGAAACCAATGACTGGAATGCCAAAGTTCCAGACTATCTAGACTGGAGAAAATCCCATAGTTATTTACTCGTTTTTCTTTACTTCTTTTACGCTCTGTATATTTTAGATGTCATCTCAGTCTTCTGATGTCTCATAGATCAAAGTACAGTGAATTCCGCTAAATTGGGCCATCGTTTAATGGGGGCAGTCGGTTCATCGGGACATTTTGTCAGGAACAGAATCATTTCTATGCAAGTGCATTACAATTTCGCCGCATATTCGGGACGAAAAGCCGCTTTATTGGGGCAAGGTCGGGGTGGGGGTCGGGGGGCAGCCGTCGGTCGGAGATGGCTTTTTCTGTTTCTTCTGCGGATTTGAGTTGAGCAATATTGCTTTGAGCAATATTAGTTCGGGTTGGGTTTTTCCGTTTTTTTTTTTTCCTGGAGATTTTAGGCAGCAGTCCTGGGTGGGGTTTTCTGTTCTTGGTGGATTTAAGCCGTCTGTCCGGGATTGGAGTCCACATCAATATTCAAGATATCGAAGCGCAAGGATTTGTCCCGCCGTGAGAAGATCGTGCTCCTGGACAAGGTTAAATTGCACGTTGAAGAAACGTTGAATAACATATGACTCGAATTCCTGCCCCGAACGCGACGTCGATCATTTAGCCGATGGACCAGGGTGTCATCAAGAAGACTCGTTATAGGAAGGAACTCGTGCAGATGACTCTTGCAGCTATCGAAGACAACCTGATGAACCCGTCGTCCGTGGCCATCGATACGAGTTCTCAGGTCTCGCTCCTCGACGCTGTTCGCTTTGTGGCTAAGAGTTGGTGGGCTGTCAAGTCAGAGACCATCGCAAACCGCTTCCGTAGGGTTGGCTTTCATTCTGGACCAGAGGTGCGAGCGTCGGCCCAGTTTAAAATCCAAACTGGAATATTCCAGCTGGACCAAATCTGTAAATTCGGACCATTTCCAACTGTCAAAGAGCTGGAAAATAGTAGGTACCTGTTGTTTCTTAGGTGGAATTTTCCAACTGGAATGCAGCTGGTTTTAATAGCTGTTTCCAGCTGGAAATTTCCCAGTTGGAGTACCCTACAGCTGGAATGAAGCTAAATTTACAGTTGAATATCGGCTATTCCTGTAAATGGACCTCTGACAGAAATAATCAACAAAAAGTTTCTCATTCAGCTAGTGATATAGAAATTAGGAAGAAATCTGGAGATTTGTCAACATCGACGAACACACACCATGCTTCACCGAATGCGATGACTTCAAAGCCGATACAGTCGAGGAAATTTTTGCCAAAAGGCCTGGCTGGCTTGGGGGATGGCGCAGAGGAGGAGCCTGAGACTTTACCGAAGTCACTCACATTGTGAGTCACTGACATTGATGCCAGGCGCTCAGTGGACATCCTTCAGCGCTTCTTTATTGAGCAAGGATTGGGCAATACAGCACATGGTGCTCTTGGCACTTGTGCCGGAGACGTCTTTAGAAAAGACTTTCAGACATGAAACAAGGAACTATGGATAAATTCCTGGAAACACAACTCTTGTTTTTTTCTTCGCAAATAAAGGACATTCGTGTCTGGGTATCTCATAATTCTTTACTACAAGGTAAGTTCGCTTAATTGGGGCAAAACGACCTGGAACCAACGTGCCCCAATGAAGCGGAATCCACTGTATTTACTTCCTGTTTTGCGAAAATGGTTGACTTTAAAAGCAGTTCCTGGAAATAGAGCATTAAACCATTCTCGCTTGGCTTCGATCATCGGAATCAATTTTTTTTAAAAGTCCAATCAAATGAATTTCATTGTTCTTACGAATGAGAATTCCGTATGCGAATTACGTATTTTTTTATCCTTCGTATGTACGAAGGATAAAAAAATACGTAATTCGTATATTATTGAATGCAGAAAGGGAAGTGATGAAGATATGCATGCGTACGTTCGTAAGGCCTCAGCAGTATTAATGGAATGAAATTCGGATGAAATTCTTTTGCTCTTTTCTCAAAAGCACAGGGTGTTCGCAATCGTCTCCCCAAAAATAAATGCTCAGGTAGTATATATCCGATTACAATGATATATGACTCAAATAATAGCCAATTCAGAATATTCTTATTGTGGAAAATATAAGTATTCTATAAGAAACTACTGTAGAACAAAGTTACACCATAACAAATAAAAGTATCGAGCAACTAAAGTCTGTAAATATCACAATCCCTTCTGAATTTCACAATTCATTAGTGGGTTTTTCATGCATCGCGAGGAATCGTCTCTGTCATGGGTGACCTTTGTATCCTGCGTGAGATGAATACTGCCATTTGGTTTGATAATTTGCAGAGAGCAAATTTGTGCGGGGAAAATTTGGAAAATTCTTCTGCTTGGGTCCAAATGCCTCAGTTCCTGATCATAAGAGGTTTCTCAACCCAGTGGAGTCATTCCGTGTCAAATAAACACTTTGAGGACATTTTTCAGGTGACCCCCCTCAGATTTGGATGAAATTTGGTGTACCTATCAACAATGGTGAGAAAAAAATTCTCATCAAATATTGGGTTCATTAGACCCTTCCTTTGGTATGTCACAAAATTTGAGGCTGAAATGCCTTATTTCGTACCTTGATATAGTCTTCTCCTTGAAACTCTGGTCCTAATTATGCTAGAGAGCTCATCTTAGACTCATTTTTTAGTTCTTTTCCAGTTCTTTCCGTTGGTATTGATACATTTTGATGAATGCTAAAAGTTACCATTCAGTAAGGAGGTCATTTTGATGACCTTTGACCTCACATTGTCAAAAACAACCCTCTTGAATTTTGATGAAAATTGGATAAATCGTAAACAAGACATACGGCTACCTCTGTATCAAATTTTATCTTGGGCGCTTGGCAATTTATGGAGATACCAGGCCATTTGCATGAAATTGATTAACGTGAGAATTCAACATTATTATGGGCACCTATGGGAATGCATTTAACAGTTATTTCCATTGAATCCAAAGTAAAAATGAACAATGTAACCTTGATTCAATTCAATGCATTCTGCAAGTGCATTTAATGCACAAGTAGTATTATGCCTATATTAAAGAAAGTTTCTACTTCCATGCTTGGAAGTGAAAAATAGTTCATATGCAGCATGACTTCATCTGAGATATGAAGTTGTGCAAAGTGATTGCTGACACTGCTGAGCACAACAAAACATAAATATATAATATTTATCTGCTTTTAATTAAATTCCCTTTGTTGACGTTCATTATATAGAAAACTTGAGAGTAGCTACTTGGTCGTATATTTTGGAAGGATAATTGTGCTGAAGAATACACAGTTCTGAAAAACATGTGTACCATTGGTGAATGCCTGAATTTACTGGACTTCTGTGACCACAGAACACTGAAAAGTGTGGACTCCTTCACCCTCGTGGAAAAGGATCTTCTTATTCGAAGGAGCCAGGTGAAGAAAATAGAAGCTGTGTGTGCTCATCATGCAGAACAGTTTCTAAGAACCTTTGAAATAAGAGAAAAATCCTGCTGTGACCCTTTTGGCATTCACACTGGCCAGTCAAGGAAGAGAAACTTCCGAACGATTGATGTAGAAACCTGTGATCAGTACTCAGCAGTTATCCTCCTCATTCCAGGAAAAAAATTGTGTACTAGTTGCAGGAAGATCCTTCCTGAAAAGCTCAGAGAAAGCCAGGAGTACCTTGCAGGATCTTCATCCTCAACATCATCAGTGGCAACACCTGAGACCATGGAAGATGACATCATTCAACCAGGGCCATCAACTCAAATCAAGCGTCTCAATGAATCTCTGCAGATGATGGGAGAAACACCAGTGAAAGGTGAAAAAATGGCCCAGAAGAAATACCCTAAAGAAAATAGAAGGAAGATAGCAGAAACAGTGAATAAACATTTCCAATATCTGTCGGCTAGTCACAACGAAGCCATTGGGTGTGGAAGTGACATCAGCTCTGATGAACCTTCCTGTAGACAAACTGCAGAGTATCTTGAAATTATGAATCAATTGAAAGAAAAATTACAGGAAACGAAAAAGAGGAGTGAAAAAATACAAATCTTGACCATGACTCCAAAAAGCTGGAGTGTGAGGAAGCTGAAGCAAGAATTTGGAATATCAAATTTCATGGCAAGGAGTGTGAAGAAATTGGTCATGGAGAAGGGGATTCTTGCAAATCCCAACCCAAAACCAGGGAAGGCCCTACCAATGCATGATGTTAATATTGTCCAGGACTTCTACTGCCATGATGAAATCATGATGCCTGGAGCGAAGGACTTCGTCTCTGTGAAAGAAAGTGATGGGAGGCAGCAGAAGCAGAAGAGACTTATCCTTGGAAATTTGAAAGAGATCTATGAGACATTCAAAGAGAAGAATCCACAACTCAAGATAGGCTTTTCTAAATTTGCTGAGCTGAGGCCTAAGAACTGTTTGCTGGCTGGAGCCAGTGGTACTCATGCTGTATGTGTTTGTATCATTCACCAGAATGTGAAACTAATGGTACAAGCTGTAAACTTCTCTCACAGCAAGCAACACTTTTCAAATGAAAACAAACCGTGATATCCTCTCCTTAACAACATGTAATCCTGCCTCTGATGAATGTTATCTGAATCAGTGTACCAATTGTCCTGGTACAGCAAGAATCAGAGCTCAGCATCAAAAAGACTTTGATGACAGAATGATGGACTCCATCATCTACAAACAATGGGTGTCAACAGATAGGTCTACTCTGGAGACAATGGTGAAAAGCACTGAGGAGTTTCTGGAGTACTTCCTTGAAAAGATCATCATTATGAGAAAACATGATTTCATTGCCCAGCAGCAATCATCATTTCTTCAGGAGACAAAGGAAAACCTTGCTGAGGGTGAAGTCATTGTTCTTCTAGATTTTCCAGAGAACTATTCCTTTGTTCTTCAAGATGCTGCACAAGGATTCCATTGGAATAATAATCAGGCTACAATTCATCCTTTTGTTTGCTATTTTAAGAATTTTGACAAAGATGTGAATGATGGAAACGAACTGCAACACTTGAGCTTTGTCATCATAACCAACACTCATACATGACAGTCACAGTTTATACCTTCCAGAAGCATCTAATTTCACTGTTGCATGAAGAGGAGGCAACAGTTGGCCTTATTAAGAAAATTACCTATTTCTCAGATGGTGCAGCTAGCCAGTATAAAAATAAAAAGAATTTTTGCAACCTCTGCTTTCATGAGGCTGATTTTGGAATTCCAGCAGAGTGACACTTTTTTGCCACATCACATGGCAAAGGGCCATGTGATGGCGCTGGTGGTATAGTCAAAAGATTAGCTGCAAGAGTGAGCCTCCAAAGACCATATGATCTGCAAATTCAGATCCCCCAAGATCTCTTTTTGTGGGCCAAAGAGAATCTGAGAACTATAAGGTTTCAGTTTGTCCTTGAGACAGAGATCAAAGAAACGCAGAAGAAGCTCCAAAGATGGTTTGCAGGCATACAGGCAATTCCTGGGACACAGAGTCTTCATTGTTACATTCCTCTATCTTCTATCAGAGTGAAACAATTTTCAAAATCAAGCACATTTGCAGATGTCAAGTTCAACACTCCAATGGAGATGTCATATTCGAGCATTTGTGACATGTGAATATGGTGGACATTGGTATCTTGCAAATGTTCTTGCAAAATTTGAAGACAATGAGGAAATTCTTGTTTGTTTCCTTCATCCACATGGTCCAGCCCCTTTATTTTCCTATCCTCACAAATCTGATGAACTTAGAGTACATCATAGTCAAGTCCTTTCACTAGTGAATCCCTCAACAGAAACAGGACGTACGTACAAACTTTCCAATGAAGAGATGGTGGATGCATCATGTCTTCACAAGAACAAGAAATAGAGGGAATGTACCATCAATACTTTTTGTCTTGGTTCTGTGATTGGTGTACTGATTTCTTTTTATTGTGTTCCAGTTCTCTGTAGTGCATTGAATTGGAAGGCATTAATGAATGAAAGAATGTTATTGTAGCAATCACTACTTTACTTGTTATTTTGGAACTTCTAGAGAGCCCAAAGTAAAATTTAACACAGAGGTAGCCATATGTCTTGCCTACAAACCAGCCAATTTTTATTAAAATCTAAAATGGTTGTTTTTTGTAATGTGAGGGTCAAAGGCCATTGCCATGACCTCTTCACTAAAAGATAGCATTTATCATTTTGCCAAAAACTAGTCCAATCTCTGGAAAGGACATGAAAAGAGCTTTCAAACAATCCAAAGAAGAGGTCTCTAGCACAATTGGGGCAGAAGTTCTGAAGTGAAGACTGTCTCAGGATGCGGCCGGAAGGCATTTAAACCCAAATTCTCATGACCTCATATCTGAGGAACAAGAAGTCAAATGAACCCAGTAATTGCTGTGGATCACTCTCTAACAGGTACAAATAAGTCTGCCAAATTTCATTGAAGTCGGAGAAAGTCACCTTTTAACACTGTGTTGATTTGACACGGAATGACCCTATAACATACTGTACATTTTTTTAAAGTGTAATCATCTGAAAATGACAAATGCTAATTTAAGTTGCACCCAAGTCAATTATGTGAATAATATTTTTTGGAAATGTATTAAACAGAAATGGAATTAGAATGAGAAAATATGAACACTTTTATTGCCATACAGCCACTGGTGGTGCAGTATTTTTCCAGTATTGCTTGTTAGCAGCTTGTGGATATTTGTTACAGACATTCACACCTCAGAATGCAGGTACTTTTTAAATACCTGAGTGGAACTCTTTAAGTGTTGAAGACAAAAGCTCCCTAATCACCACAGTGCCCAAAATTTGAAATTAACTTCATTGTTTCTGGAATGATTGGTGAAGACAGACAACATTACTGGAAAACTACCAGATTTGGTCTTGAGCACTTCTGCCGAGCCTGGTATGATCTTGTATTTTTCCAGCCACTGGGACAATTGAGTTTGGTCCAATAGAGGAGTGAAGTAGAAAAAGTTTGGAGATGCAAGAGAGGTTCAAGTCCCTTCTAAATCTGTATAGATAGATATAACGTTTTATGCATGATGAAAAATCTGAAATGTAATAATAATATACTTCATCCATCATTTGTGATTTAATTAAGTCATAATTTATGAATGAAATGTGGCTTGCTTTAAGCACTTCTTTCATGTACTATATGGTCAGAGTGTCAAGCCTGCTGTTTCCTTAAGCCATTCTGTTGAGCAGCCTGTCTGAGTGAAAGAGCTCACTGTCTGCTATTCCATGATGCAATTTCTTCCTATTCAGCTACCCATCAAGGGGAAAAAGTTCTTGAAGTCTTCTTTCTTATCCTCCTGATATACAGATATGTTAACAAAATTAATATTGAAAAAGTCCTCATGGCCCCATGAGGACTTTTACCATATTAACCATATTAAACTATAATAGTTCCAAACTAATAATACTTCCATTCAAACAACCTCACTGATTGTGTGAATCGTGGTATGGTCAGCGATGAGGTGGTGTATAGAGTGATATCAAAACTTTGTGGTGACATCATCAGTTACAGTTGCATGAAGCAAAGAAATGTATACTTGCAGGTATTTGATGAAGCTGCAGAAAGAGTGCACTTTGTGGATTCAGAGCCTGTATGGGTCATCGGGGAAGATGTTATCGTCAAATATGATGTTGCAGACTGCTATTCTCCAAATGCTTGGGATTTTATTGCTCTATATAAGGTATGGAATGAGATGAAATCATGTCTCTCTTGGTGATTGAAAAGTTACTGCCAGAACTATTTCATTCATTTTTCTTTTTGGAAGAAGTTTCCATTCCCATTATGGTTGGATGTGGTCCACACTGATAAAGACTGGACTGATTTTGAAAGTTGCAGCTTGGTTAAATCTCATCACTACTGGTAAAAGTATATTTAGCTGAAATGATTGCCTTTGAGCAGATTGGCTTACAGAAAGCTACTCCACGAAAGATGAATGCTGGAGATGTTTTCACATGCCATTATCTTGGCAGCAGCTGAGGTGACTGGATTTGAGTTGACAGTTAGAAGAGTACACTGAAGTTATCTCTTGTTTTCCTGCATCAAAGGATAAGCTGTTGTTAATTGAAGAACCTGGCAAAATCATTTTCAGAATATATGTCCATTCATCCAGCATGATGAAATGGAAAAGATACTTCAAATTAAACAATGTATGAATATGAAAGCAATCACTTCTATCTCGCTTGAAATAAATGTTGTTCCTGGCAGTAGCTGATCTCTTATGCATTTTCTCCTTGCAGGCTGATTTCTTCTCTTTGGACTCATATGT